>BGPR01026769.1:0-21274 GCA_013235015.1 Araneus ventricosus | reverse complement strand
AAGGCAAATTATTAACTAGGTCATAAAGTATTGTAATTTCAAGAATGAGAAGAATTAGATAGTTAACATCAATATAACATGCTCTATAATATATATATATATGTTTTTAGTTGTGGCAACATGTGATGTCAATGTGCATGGTATATATTGAAAGAGAGTGATGAATTCTGGTAAGTCTTAAGAGGAGACACAGATTAGTTTATGTTTAATTGAAAAGTGATCGGTATTTTATTGAATATATTTTACCGAAGTGCAACTTGAGTGCAATATTCTAAGCAATATAACGTGTGATATTTACATATTTCATCGTGAATTTAATGTTTCTACACAGTTACGGGTTTTCATTGTTAGAGCAATACGTAACCGAACCAGCTTGTGAACAGATTATGATTCTTAATTCGCTTCTCCATCTTTATTCATTTCGGATTTTTTTAGAATTATGAAATAGGCTGTTTTAAAAACAATAGGTCCTCCGAAATGCAGACTTAAATGAATATCTTTATAGATTCTTGACGCTTAATCTTTGTATTAGAAGTACACTATTCGCAACTTTTCTATACTGTTTCCTCACTAGCAAATCACTTCAAAATAAATCGAAACAGAACTTAGTTCTCCACTCGAATTTGGAATTAAAATAACACTGCCTTGGGTAAGACCCACTCTCTGGCAAAGAACTCTCGACAGAAAGTTTAAAGATTTAATTTAAACAAGAGAATCAGCTCCAGTTCGGGAAGTCCTTTCCATCATTCTTACATTTAACATTGTCTTTAAACTTTTTTCCTTCGAACTTATACATATACGGATATATTGGGTCCTTCCTCAACTTACCTTGCTATTTCAAACAACTACCTTCGTTTTTTCCTTCCGCCATTTCTTTTCTTTACTTTTTTTTTCTTGGCTTTAAGTCGAAAGTCATGTTACTTGCGGGAAGATTACAAGCTAGTGAAAACTCTTGATTATATTCCCTTTTCCCGTTCTTTATCTGGATTTTTCTTTAGTTAAATAAATGATCGTTTCCGGAAGATTTTCAGAAAGAAGCTTTTGTTAAGTTCCCTAATAAATTTTTACATTACTCGAGCAATATGGATCATGTTTTGGAGATTTTTTTCATTTTCAAATAAATCATCCGGATGTAATAAAATGAACTATTTTTGTTGTTTCGTTTTAAGATATGGCATAAAAGATTAATGATTATAGTTTGTTTTTGATCGATATTTTTTGGAAAATGAAGCACATATAAGAAATGCTTTAAAAATTTAAATGCAAAGTCAAGTGTTTTTCTTCCGCTTATAATAAATTCGTTTGGAAGGAAATTAATTTCAACAAATATTGAAGTGAAATTTTATTTTCGCTTCTTAACTTCTGAGTTTGACTAACTTTCTTTATAGAAGTTATAGAATTTTCTTTATAGATTTTTTGGAAAATTTGCTCTCACAAATATTGAATTAATTTTTGGGTTCTCACATGAGTTATCACTTCTCAATAATGTGTAACTCTAGCGCAGTTTCATTAAATTTAATTTTTTTCAACTGAAATAATAATTCCAACTATAAGTTAATAAATTTTCCATGATCTTGTGAGGATAAATTAAGAATAAGTAATTTCAGACAAAGAAATTGAAATATTAGAGAGTGTTTTCTCACTTTTATGGCTGATTTACGTTTAAAAAAATATATGCAGCATTTTAATAAGTAGTGAATGATTTATTTTGAAGAACAAATTCCAATGAAAATGTATGCATTTCTGGGTTAATTATTGGTAATTACTACTAGTATTTACTAATTTCTTTAAAACTATTTCATTAACTACCAATATGGAAAACAAAAATCTAGAGATATATCTAGGGAATTTTTGTTGTTGTTTCTGCCGACAGCAGCAACGTTTACTTTTTTTATTCTCAACGATAATTCTAGGGCTTAGTGCCATAATGAGATGTCTTTGTGGTTTTTTTTCTTAATTTTCGTCCCGGAAAGACAAATATGATAGATTTTTAGAACAAAACCATATTTGAGAGATATATTTATGTAATACTAGCCGCTTTCGGCGACCAACTTGTTCGCCGGTAATATGATTTCAATTGAAACTTGCATCACTTTATATTCATGATCCTATTAACAACGAAATTTTAAACTTCAGATTGTGGTAGATATTTAACTCATGTTCTATTGGTGACCTTGGACCTCTTCTGTTCATTGTCTACATAAGTGTTCCTGCTGGAGTCAAATAATTGACCATGTCATGTAACCTCTAATTCTATGCTATTGGTACTATCTTCGCTTTTTTATTCCTCTTGTAAAATATACATTTGATTTCAACATTAAAATGACGCAGCACATTTTATGGCCAGCAGCATGTTAGCTGGATTAAAACATCCTGAGAAAAGAATTAAAACACAGCAACCATAAGCATTCAGATTAATAGATATATTTCCTAATGTAAGCAAAGCATTATCTCGGAGATCTTGGATTACAGATTTCACAAAAAATTTTATGAAATAAAATATGGAAGCAAAATGTATTAGGATATTATCTCAGATTACTACAATGAAAGAGAAATATGGAATTAAATATTTGTTTAAACAACGAAAACGGTTTGAGTTGCGTTGCAACAATGAAAAGTATTGTTGTAAATTATGCCAAAAAATATTTTAAAAGTTTATTAAAATTCTAAAATACAATGCACGGCGACTTAATTGATGTCATTGGAAATGTAATTTTGCGCACTTTCAGATGGTGTAAAAATGGTTTTTGTGATGTGATATTTCCTATATTGATATTTTGTGCTGTGATAACTTTCGAAAATATTTTCGAAAGTTATGAAGTAGAAACGCCAAAATTTTGCTTAATTTTAATTAATTAAAATTCTCTTTAAAATTTAAAAAAAGGGCTCTGAGCTGCACATTCCTACCCCCCAAAGTAGGTTTGTGCCAAATTTTGTAGCTCTAGGTCCAGTGGTCTGACCTGTAGGGCGCCAAAACACACACGCATTCCCCTTTGTTTCGATAGAGATATCCTAAATAATATACAGGGTCGTTTTAAGTAATCTCAGTGCTCTGGCTAGAGATGATTGGCACCCCATCAGAATCGTAACTAGGAATCTGAACACCTGTGGCCTAACGAAAATACCTACCTAATAAAATAATTGAAGATAAAGAAAGAGAGAAAAAACAGTAACCTGTTCTCTGTTACACTCAAACTATAACATTTATCTATTACAATTGAAACTTTTTTTATATTTAAAATGATAATTAAACATAGTTGCAAACTATGCTTTTATATAAAGTCCACAATTTATGAAATCAAAATGCATAAGTCAACAGGTAGAAGAAATTCTGATAATTTATACTGTTAATCAATGAAGTTCTGAATCTGATGATGAATCTTTCGAATACATGTTATAAATTAAAAGTGAGAAGGAAAACGAGAACGATGTATACAGGGTTCCCACTTAAATAAGGGCCACCCCTCCTTTATCCTCAGAACGACGGTAGCTTTAGTCATGAAAGTAGTGTCTAGGTTTAGTAAAACGTCTATCCGCTATGCGATGAGATAACTTACAACGCCACGTGGTGGCAAGCTTTAGATCTCGAAAACGGTACAAAATAGAGTTAAAATGTCAATTACAAAGTTTTAGAGCTTTATCGATTTAGTACAAAAATATACCTTGTGAATGTTAATACGAAGAATAGAACGCTTAAAATGCACATTTGTTTGTTCGAATTTTCCAAACTTGTGACATCACAAGACATGAACAAAAGGAGTAAAGGTCGATTTTTCGGGGAAAAATTACTCCCTTATACTTTTCCTGTGGGAATAACTCAAACAGCAGGTGTATGGACCTTTCCAACAACATTGCAGGACTTTCGATTACGTATTACTGTTGCTTGTGCTAGCGAAGCCACCTATATGCTAAAACGTGTGCAAAGTGAAATTCAAGCAATGGCTCAAATCTGTATTGCAGATGACGGAGAGTACTTTGAACACCGGTAATAAAAGTATTTTTTGTGATAACTAATTTTTTTTTTCTCTTTTGAACCCGTTTCGTGACGGCACGCTTACGGAAATAGCGAAAATAAAAAATGTGCAATTTAAACGATCTGTTCTTTAACGCTCTAAAACTTTGTAATTGGCATTTCCCTCCATTTTGTACCATTTTTAAGATAGGAACACTAACTCCGAAGTTTGCCACCAGGTGGCGTTGCAAGTTGTCTCATTGCATAGCGCATAGACGTTTAGCTATACCTAGACACTAATTCCATGACTAAAGCTGCCGTCGTTCTGAAGTTCAAGGGGGTGGCCCTTATTTAAGTGGGAACCCTGTATAAAGTTGTACATCGTCTCTTAACAAGCAATATCACCTATCTCAATTTTTTGAAATTTCAAAGAGACAGAAAAAACTAAAATTTTCGCTACCAATACCGAATATTTTGAATATTTCTTCACATCTGGTAGGAACATGCGGTCTCCTGCTCTTACCACATGTTAAGAATAATTCAAAAATATTAGTTATTGTAGCGAAAAATTTAGTTTTTTCTTCCTCTTTGAAATTTCAAAATTTGAGATGGGTGATATTGCTTGTTAACCCACGATTAAAATCTAAAATTTTCAAGCCTTCCTTATTTTTTTTATTTATATTAACGTCCCGTATTGAAGCAAATGAGCGCTATTTTGGGACGGACCTCGTAATTTTGAACCACGATCAGATGACGAGGACGACACCTGAGCTGGCACCCCCTCTCCGAACTTCCACGCCACACCAACGGGAGGACGTTTGGCCACTACGTATGATTTAGCGAGCAACATGCCCCATATTTGGCGGATCTTCAGTGGAATCGGCCTTCCTTATTCTTCATTAAATACCGAGGAATCCCGTTGAGGTGCATATATTCTTGTATAGGAGGCTACTCTGATTTCTATAAACGCAAACAGTTGATTTACACATATCTCTTTAAAAAAGTAGATGGAGCTCTCCTTTTGTCATAAAATGGGATGTACTAACGTTGTTTTATTGATTAAAGAGCTCATGATCTATTTTCTTGTTATACCAGGTACGCATTTTCAAAACATAGCAGAATTTGCCTAACATTCAAGGACATGAATGCCCATTGCGATACAAAATGATATGAATGCTGTGACTTTCAAATTTTATAATCATACATTCAATTCTATATAGGTTTAATTTTTAAAAATTTATTTTGTACTTTGAAGTAATGGCTGACAAGTTCTTTGAGTATTTTCATTTTGTTTTGCCTTTTTAAAAATTTCCGTTAGATGGAACAATGCGTAAATTAGAAGTCTGAACCACAGAATCTATTTCCAATAGGCTTAAAAAATCGCATGCCTATTTTTGAAACCCATCAAAATGTTTGCTTCCCAAGAACGGGTTAAAAATATTAATTAAAAGTGTGTCCTGATTTGTTTAATGCACTATAAATAATTTAAAACTGAAAGCCCATTTTGTACGAAATTATAAGAGAGTAGTTCGGAAAATGAAACTCAATTGAGCTTGCGTACACTATGATAGAGGCAGGTGCACCTTTCAATGTCAACCAAACGGCCAACTGTTTACTAAATTCCATCGCATTCTAACTGATATTGTTTCTGTTCTGCTCCAACATTGTAACTGTTGGTAAGCTAACGAAATGCCCAAGAAAATGGAATTATGGAAATAAGGTCTCTACAATGGCGTAACTGCAACTTTTACCGTTCGGGACGAACTTACAATGTGCCGCACTTCCTTTTCAAGTTAAATAAACTTCAAAATAAAAAATATATATATATTCCAGGGAAAAAATTTAATTTGCTAACGCAACTCGTCGTTTGACGCCCTCGATCTCTGCAGATAGGTTGCGAAATCGCGTGTTAACCACAAGTTTTTCGTTCACACATTGGTAATTTACCGAAAAAAGGCGAAAAATATAAATTAATCACAATAGTTATTTTTTATCTATACAATGATTGAACTAGTGACGCTGATCTTCTTAGTTATAAAATTATTTTCCTACGTGTCTGATTTTGACGCCCCTTTTATACGCCACTGGGTCTCTATCCGATTTCTAAATGCAAGCAGCGGGAGTGGTTTCCCCTAAACTTTCTCGTATACTTCCTCAAAAGGTGTCATTTCCCCACCCCGAAAATTCGAAGCTACTGTAAACCAGAATGCTATGACTATCCATTAGTTTCCTTCAGCGTGCGCCAAGGTCACGAGTATCGCTAAGCTCTCGGCAAAACTAACCAGTACGCATTCGCGTGGAGATAAAGACTCACTACAATAGTAAAAAAAATGGAATGCGCAATTTGAACGCCTTTTATTTAACCGATTGAAACGAAAATTGGGCAAAGATCTATAATTAATGTTAGCATCCTTCGTACCAATTTTTATTTATCTAAGCCAAATAATTTATAAGAGATATAATTTTTACAAGTGTGCAATTATACAGACCTAGACCCTTATTTTGACGGATTTGGCCCAAAATTACATAGGCACCTACATTCCTGATGATAAAACTGTGTACCAAATTGTATCCATCTAGCTATTCAAGGTTTTATTTACCGTCTTCACATGAACGCGGGCAGACGGACAGACAGACTTCTTCCCTTTGATGGATTTGGTCCAAAATTTGAAAGAAACCTACAAATTATGTTTCAAGATCATATATCAAATTTCATCTCTGTAGCTCTAATAGTTTTCGAGTAATCGTTTTCACAGACATACAGACAGGCATAATTCCAAATTTGTGTTTTTTGGTCTCAGGGAGGTCTAAAACGTGAAGATTCGTCAAAATCTCCAGTTTGAATTTTTTTGACGATTACAATACTTTATCTTTGTATTCTTCGTATACGGGAAAATAAAAAATGTTCGACCGAGCGACATTTATCGTGAAATCAGGGCAATGTATGGTGATGTGATGGCTGAATCATCTATGCGCCGATGGTGTAGAAATTTTAAAGAGGGAAGAGAGAACGACAATGGTAAGGAGAGAAGTGGGCGATCAACAGTCATTATGTATGAGCTTAAGAATATGATGAAAAACCCTTAACCCCCACATATCCTAGGCTTAGTGACCTCCGTGACCTTCATTTGTTTTTGGGTGAGAAACATTTTGAGAACGATGAGGTGCTTAATACCTCATAATAGGTAATACACATTGTTACTGCTTATCTCAGTGGGGGTATGACGACAGAGGAGCATGACGCTGGTATTCAGAAGCTCACAACAAGATAGAACATTTGTTTAAATTTACAAGGGAACAACGCATAAGGGAAAAATAAGGTAGGAAAATGTAAAAGGAAATGCTTGATTGGAGATTTAAATTGGTCTGTGTTTTATTTAAAAAGGGGTGCGAACGACCCTCGTACTCATTTCTAAAAATAATATAAAGTTTCATAATAATTAATTTCACTTTCCTATTATTGGATGGGGTAGCTAGGATTAAATTAAAACTTTAAAACAAAAGTGTTACCCAATGTTAAAATTTAGTCTATTTAATATATATATATATATGGATGATATCTCTTATCAAATCAATTTTGGGTACTGAAAAAAATAACACGATAATAAGCAATTCAAGCTATACTAATATAATTTACCTACCTTTTCAGACCTGAAAAACCTAGCTACTATTAAAAATCAATTTGCCTATAGTGGTAGTACAATGCTAGTTGTGAAAACAAATTAGAGATATTAAAACAGAATCAATATCTATGAATTTAAATCTTTTTATTTTAGAACAGTTTAAATTAAATCACTTTAATCACTGCCACAAGTTATACATATACAAGATGATGCACATTTTTAGAAAATGTAATAACCAAAATAAAAATATGTAGCTACACATATTACAAAGCGCTGCAGGCTTAAAAAAATATAGTAATGAGGATACTAGGTAGAAACAACAAATTTAAGGAACATCTTGATTCTGCAGAAAAATAATTGTGATACATTTACAAAGCACATCTCACACTTTGTTTGCTTGTGAAAAAATTACCAAAACACACGTTGTATGAAAAATTCGGAGAATTGGCAATATCAAAAATTATGTTATCAGCCTTGAGGTAATTCAGTCGCATTATTGGTACACTAACAAGTTTCCTTTCACATTTCCATCAACACAATGTTAACGTAAATAATTTTTACAGAGCAGGCTATTGAAGAATTTGCAACCTGATCATTTTTAGTGCAGGGCTTGAGTATTCAGTGCACTCTAGCTACTGATTTGTATATCGGAAATTTTAGCACCAAAAGCTGTCACAATTTCCTCCATTTCACACATGAATAAAGATGAAAAGATAAAACTTTTTAGATGATACCATTCACAGCTTGAAGATTTTAAACTCGCAGAATCTAGAAGATTTCAAATTTGCAGATTCCAACATCACATCACCACACCAAAAAACTTGTAGTAGAATAGAACTCTTTCATCTTAAACTTCAACGGGAAAAAATATATAAAAAAAACAAGCTTCCTGAAGGCGTAAAGGCCCCCAGAAGCCTAAAAAAGGCCCTGGGACCCGCAGCTGCAAATACACCTCACTCGTTCAGAGAAGCACAACAAAGAAATTCAAATCATAACGGAAAACGATTCCAGATACAGACGCCCAAAACCTGATTACGCCAAATTCTTACGCGAAAACAAGATGGCGAAGAAATAATCCCGTTGCAAAATATGAATTTAAAAATTAATAAAGTTGAAACCTTAATGGAAACAACAACAAAAGTTAAGACAGAAAAAATTTAAATCGAAAACAAAGTAAATAATTAAGAAAAATTTAGATAATTAAAGAAACGGCTAAAATTATCGTTTGAAATTCAAAAATTGTCAAAGATGCCACAAGAGAGGAAATAAACTTTAGTGGCGAAGAATTAAATTAATTAAAAATACTGACAAAACCGAAAAAAATGTCGATGCAATATTTGCAATCTAACATCTCCCCCCCTCAACGGGAAAAAAAATTTTGCTGCTAATTGACTGGAAGCATTTTCCTGAAAACATATTCAAAATTTACTCTATTAACACATAGAGCATTATACACTAAATTTTAAAATATTGCATTATTATATACATATTTACATTCTTGCTTTTACTTTCTCCACTGTCCTCCAAGAAACCACAACAAAAATCTCAAAGCACATCATAATACCATGCAAAAATTATGCCATACAATTTCATCTACAATACTAAATGTTTTTTCACAAATTTATTCATTCACTTATTTATTTCTTAAAAATATTTCGAGCATTCAAAAGAATAGGAAAACATATATGCACTGATACAAGATTTTAACTTCTGAAAGAAATTGCAATCAGTTGTGATGTATATAGCTTCAAAAGGCTGCAAATTCATGCAATATAATTTTTTATACATAAAATTCCTCGCACTCTCACTCCTATCAAGACCCATATCCTATTCACTACATTTTCGGACCAGCCTGACAAAATGAGTGAATAAATATAAAATGGAATACAGTACCATCAAATACAAAAATATTAATCTTAACACAGAATTAAAAATAGCAAGAAATCTCTGTAAAGCTATATATTACATCTAATTTTTTTTATGTGTGCACACTTTTCTGATTGTCATTTATCAATACAAAATGAAGTAAATAAATTCTATATCACAGTTAAATTGTAAAACAATTATAGACATAAATGTTATTTTTAAAGAATTTTTTCTCTTTTCACAACAATTCTTTAATTCCTAAGGTTTGGCCTAGGCTGCTCTTGTTTAAAAATTTTGCTTACATTAAGTTTCATTGTTTTGTTGTCCTTAAGACTCTTAATGACATAATTATTATTTCTTAAAATCTTTATAATCTCAAAAGGTCCTTTATATTTCTCCTGGAACACCTGTGGATGAGAAAAATTCTTAACAAATACCTTGTCGCCCAAATTAAAATTTGGCACTTTACGACCCTTGATGTGCGGAGCATTGTTTTTAAAATATTGTTCCTCATTTTTTGCAAACTCATTTCTTATGGAACACATATTATTTCTGATATTTTTCAGATATTTTGATTCATTTTCAGCAGTTACAGGTTCAAAAAAGCTATCAAGAGGTAAATTTTGCTTTCTGCCAAAGAATATTTCTGCTGGAGCAAATTTTGTTACAGAATGAATTGAATTGTTATAATACAATTTGAAAAATAGAAGTTTCTCTGACCATTGAAAAGTGCTCTCACACATTGATGCCAAACTTTCTTTCATTGTTCTGTGAGCTCTCTCAAGTAAACCATTTGCCATTGGATAGTAAATTGAAGATTTTCTATGCTGAATATTTAACCTGTCTAAAAATTCCACCATCTCATTCGAGATAAAATTAGTGGCATTGTCAGTGATTAAAAATTTTGGAAGACCGAAATTGGCAAAATATTTGTTTAAACAATTAATGATAGTTCTAGAAGTGATGTTTTGTAAAGGATAGGCTTCTAAATATCTACTATAGTGATCAATTATAGTTAAAATGAAATTTTTGTTGTCGGTGGATCTAGGAAGTTTACCAACAATATCAATAGCAATACATTGACCTGGTGCAAGATTTCTTTTGGGAATCATTTTTGTCTGAGTTGGTTTGGCTTTTGGTTTGTTTTCTAGGCATTTTTCACAATGTTCACAAGAAATTTTTTGTATCTAAGTACATACCTCTCCATTGATACTTATGGCGAATGAATTCAAAAGTTTTTTTGACTCCAAAATGTGGAGCGTGAGCAGATTCAATACAAACTTTAATTAAAGATTTAGGAATTACAATTCTATTTACAATTTTTCTTTTATTTTTATGTGCATTTGTTATCATTAACAAACCTGAATTAACATGAATAAAATATTGTTTACATTGTTTGTCAACAAATAAATCATTCATAATTTTGCTTAAAATTACATCTTGTTTTTGTGCAATTAAAATGTTTTGCATGGAAAGTTTATCATTAGGTTGAAAAAGAGTGATGTTGTTTACATTTAGAGAATTTTCTTCCACAACTCGGGAAAGGAAATCAGCGGGATTTAAACTACCAGGTATATGAGTTGGAGTAAATCAGAAAGTACTCAAATACAATAACCATCTAGCAACTATTTCTGGCTTTTTGTCAAGACTTTGATATTCAGTTAATGGTTTAGAATCAGTTAAGAGTTCAAAATTTTCCCCCAATAATTGATCATGAAAATGTTTGACCGAAGTATAAATAGCAAGCAATTCTCTTCGTATCGAAGGATATTTACATTCTGCTGGTGTTAATTTTCTAGAAAAAAATTCTAAAGGATAGTAAACATTGTCTTTTTTTGCAATAATATACCACAAACAGCAATTTTACTAGCATCAGTAATTAATGAAATAGGCAAATTTGGATCAAAGTTTTTTAACGTAGGTTTTTTGAGAATGATTTCATGCACAGTGTTAAAAGCATTTTCACATTCAACTGACCAAATAAATGGAGTATTTTTCTTAGTTAACTTTACCAACGGTTCAACAATGCCTGCATAATCATAAATCAAACCTCTAAAATAATTTAGCATACTCAAAAACATTTGTACCTGTTTTAAATTTTTTGGCCTAGGAAAATTTGTAACTTTGTTTATATTCTGTTCTGATGGAGAAAAACCATTAGCATTTAAATCAAAACCCAAATATGTAATTTCTGATTTGCACAACTGCAATTTTGCTGGGTCAAGAGTTAGATTAAATTTTATGAGTCTATCAAATACTGCTTGCAAAGTTACTTTAAGTTCACATAGGGAATCTGCTGCAATAATAATGTCATCGAGAAAAAATTGAAAATTTTTACGTGTAATACCATTTAAACATTTTGAAATTAGTGTGTGAAAATATGATGTACTGTTTTTTGAGCCAAAAAGAAGTCTGGTCGGTTGAAAATTACCCATTTCTGTACAAAATGCAAGTTTTCGCTTATCTTCATCTCTCAATTCCAAAACACAATAAATTTTCCTACCTGCAATGTTTTTAATAATTTCAGAAATTTTTGGAAGACAAATTTTGAATATTTCAGTTATGCTATTAAGAAGTCTATAATCTACAACCATTCTAAATTTAGGTTCAGAATTACTGTCATTAGGATTTTGTTTTTTCTTAATGAAAATTACAGGAAAACAATAACTGGAAGAAGATGGTTCAATGATACCTGCCTCTAAAAGATTATTAATTTCCTGCTGAACATATTTTTTAGCCATGAGAGGAATAGAATAAGGTTTTGTTTGTAGAGGAAAATTATGCAAAAGAGAAAATTCTGAGATTACTGCTGAAGTTTCCCCAAGAGTTTTGTATGATTTTGAAAATACCTTATAATTTTTGAGAAGCAATTCCTGCATGTCTTTTTTGTCTTTATCATTAAGATGACCAAGTTTAAAATCAGATTTGAGTAACTCATCTCTACGCATTTTATGAATTTCATTTAAGTTTAAGTTGTTAATTTGATAAATTTCAGATTCAGAAGGAGACATGATGTCATTAACATCAAATGTTGACAATTTGCCCATAATTGTATTCTTTCTAACATGAATGACTTTATTTGTGTTATTTTCAATTATGGTGTGAAAAGGATTAGCATTAGTGGGAACATTTAGAGATTCATTGATTAAATAACCTAGTTTATTTTTCTTTGGAATAAAAATTAGATCTTTGTTTTTTGCAATATTTTTAGGAACTTTTAAATTTATAATTTGTGTTGAAAAAGGCTGAACTGTAATATTATTGGCTATTTTGACATTAAGCGCATGAAAAGTTTCCTCGCTGACATCAACTTTCTCACCAATATTGTTGTTAATTTGCTGAAAGCTTTCTTTTTTGTTTTTGTCACTTTCAGATATGTCACAATCAGTAGTTTCACTGTAAACATTGGTAGGAGAATTTTCCTCAAAACCAAATTTTTGATTACCAACTAGAAGTTGCTTGTTTACAGTATCTATGACAACTTTATTTCTTTGTAAGAAATCATATCCAAGAATAGCATGATACTGAGCATTCCAAGAGTTTAACGTGACAAAAAATTGATTCGAGAACCATTTTTTTTCAATTTTGAATTTTAAATTAATTGCTGACATGCATGGAACAACTGTGTTATCTATTGTTTTGATTTTGACCATTCTTGAAATATACTCAACTTCAGTTTTTGTTTTAATTTGATCAACAATGTGTGGCTGAATTAAACTTACATTAGCGCCTGAATCAATAAGACATTTTAACTGAATACCACAATTTTTTATATTTACAATTGGAAGATTGTTGCTATTGTTAGTGCACGACATTAATACTTTGGTTTCTGTGTTATCTAAAACTTTTTTTTTATTTTGAATTGACTGCTTAATTGAGTTATTAATTTTACTTTTTGATTTTTTTAGTTTGAGATTTATGTTTTTTGATTACATTGCTATCCTTTGATTTCTCACCATAATGCTTTTCGAACACTTTGACATTACTCTGTTTTTTCTTTGTTACATGAGAATTTTTTTTTGTTGTTTTCAAAATCATAACTCTTTGTTTTAACGATTCCTGCCAAAGAGAATTCTTTTTTTTGACATTTGAAAGAATCTTCTAGAAGTTTAAATTACTTCTGAAACCTCTGTTTGAAGCAGTTCTGAAATTACCTCTGAAACATCTACCAGAATTACTCCTTTGATTTGCACGAGAGCGATAAAGATGAAAGTTATTTGCACGAAAAGTTCTGTTGTAGCTTGTCCTATTATTACCTCTATAATAATTACCACGGGTATAATGAAAACAATTATTGGCTTTGTGACTTAACTTGCCACAAATTTGACATGGAGATTGTTGGTAACTTTGAACATTATTGGAGTTGGCTGCTTCTGCCTCTGTCAAACTATTCACACATAAATTTTGGGAAGATATGGCATTTACTTTTTCGGATAATTCAAGTATTTGTTTATTCGTATTTAATTGTTGAGATAAAATCTGGTTTATACCAGAATCTGTGACATTTATTTCTCCACCATCTTCACTCAAAGCATTGTCTATGTTTTTAGCTATTGCTACAGTAGATTTGAAAGTTTTGGGACCCAATTTTTTGACTTCCACCCTGATTTCTGGTCTCAATGCCTCAATAAATTTTGACAGCTTTAATTTTTCTGTGAGAGAAACAACATTCTCCTCTTCACTGTTATTTGGATTGGAGAATTTATCAGTAGTAGAACTCACTAGCTCTGCCAAATCTGAAATAGATTGGCTGACAGTTTGTTTTAAATTGTTAAATTGTCTTTGAGCTTCTTCAAAATTAGGTTTCTTGCAAAATTTTTCTTTGAGTTTTTTAACTAAAGAATCAAAATCGTCTATCTCCTCAATTTTGGGGTTGCTCACTAAGAATTTTAGGGCTTGTTCTTTTAAGTTAAGTTTTAGAAGTAGAATCTTTTTAGCCTCCCCCCATTTTTCAAGTTTAGCAATATCGTTAAACTGTTTTATAAAGAAGTCAAAGTTTTCGTTACCACCTTTGAAAGGTGTGAGAGAAGAGATAAGACTTTCGGCAATTGTATACATTCAAATCTACTGTCAGTTATGAAATAATTATATCAATTATAAAAATACCCAAATCATATACAAAAATACTGAAATACACAAATTGAAATTTATAATACTATTTAATCATTTTCACAAAAACAATGCATTTTCCCTGAAGGAGACTGGAGCACTGAGCAAAAATATAAAATATTTTTAATACTCTGACATGTGCATCACTGTTAAATTTAAATTATTTGGCAGTAAATTAAATTTATTAATTAACCCATGAACTCAACCTTAAATTTGTATATTACAATTTAGCTTTTGAACACGGCACCAAATAATGGATGGGGTAGCTAGGATTAAATTAAAACTTTAAAACAAAACTGGTACACAATGTTAAAATTTAGTCTATTTAATATATATATATATGGATATCTATTAGCAAATCAATTTTGGGTACTGAAAAAAATAACACGATAATAAGCAATTCAAGCTACACTAATATAATTCACCTACCTTTTCAGACCTGAAAAACCTAGCTACTATTAAAAATCAATTTGCCTATAGTGGCAGTACAATGCAAGTTGTGAAAACAAATTAGAGATATTAAAACAGAATCAAAATCTATGAATTTAAATCTTTTTATTTTAGAACAGTTTAAATTAAATCACTTTAATCACTGCCACAAGTTATACATATACAAGATGATGCACATTTTTAGAAAATGTAATAACCAAAATAAAAATATGTAGCTACACATATTACAAAGCGCTGCAGGCTTAAAAAATATAGTAATGAGGATACTAGGTAGAAACAACAAATTTAAGGAAATCATGGAACATCTTGATTCCTGGCAGAAAATAATTGTGGATACATTTGCTGTGCCACATCCTGTCTTTATTTGTTTGTAAAAAAAAATCTCACAAACATTACGCTGTATGTGAAAATCTGAGAACGGCAAGGTGCAAAAAATTATACATCAGTACGGAGGTAATCTTAGTCGCATTATTGGTACACTAATGTTTCTGCGGCTTACTCCACCAAATACACTGTTAATCTGTACAATTTTGGGTAGAGCAGGTTATTGAAGAATTTGCAATTCTTGGATCATTTCTAGTGCAGGGCTCTGAATAATCAGTGCACTCTAGCTGATTGATTTGTATATCGAAAAATTTTAGCAATTCAAAAGCTGTCACAATTTCCATTTCACATGAAAGGGGGGGCGATGAAAAGATAAAACATCTTTTTAGATGATACTATCTACAGCTTCTGAAGATTTTAAACTGCAGAATCTGTAGATTTCAAATTTGGTAGATTCCAAATATCACATCACCACAATTAAAACTTGTAGTAGAATAGAACTCTTTCTTCTTTAACTTCAATGGAAAAATATATAAAAAAATAAGCTCCTGGAGAGCAAAAGGCCCCCCTGTGAAGCTCAAAAAAGGGCCCTGGGACCTGCAGCTGCAAATAATCACCTGTTCAGGCTACAGAAATTCAAATCGTAACGGAAAATGATCTCTAGGATAGTTAGACGCCTAAAACCTGATTACATGCCAAATTCCTTTACGCTGAAATAAGATGGCGAAGAAATAATCCTGCAAAATTTGAATTTAAAATACCTATGTTGAAACCTTAATAAAATAATAAAAGCAGATAAATATTTATTTAAATTGAAAATAAAGTAAATAATTAAGAAAATTTAGATAATAAAGAAATGTTGAAATTATCGTTTGAAATTCCTGTAATACAAGATGCTACAAGAGAAGAAAGAAATTTAGTGGCGAAGCAGAATTAAATTAATTAAAATACTGGTAAAACTAGCAGATGTTGATGCAATATTTAATCTAATAATTATTATTATTTTATTGTTTTGAAATAGTAATGGACTAACACGAATCGCTGAAAAGAAGATTGATTGAAAGTTCTAGAAAATTCTGATGAAACAAAAAAATATATCTCTTTCTGTTCCAAACCACAACAAGCCGTCTCTATATTAATTAAATTCATTTTAGTCAAAATAAACTAAACAGACATTATCCAATAAACCAAAATGAATCCTTCCTCCAATCAACTTTAACTCCAAAAAAAATATCCCAATACATCACAAAAAATGTATTCTTTAAAGGGTTAACATGTGAAACAATTAACTAAATTCTCAATTTTTATGATCTGGCTCCCGGGGTTTGATGCAAGATTCTTTACGGCAAATATGATGTTCAGAAATATTTACGAAATTAATGTATGTTTTAGATAAGAAAACCTTCCGCCTTTTGTAATAATACAAAGAAGTTGGCTTTGATATCATTAAAATCGTAGCGAGATGAGATTCTTATTTTTATCGCTGACAGAGAAATAGTATACAAGTTCTAACTGAAAATAAAATGCTAGGACGAAATGAAAATGAATATCAATATGGGTAAAGAATAGCCAAAAATGAAACGCGCCTAATAAGTAACCCAGAAAAGCACTCATCTCTCTGTAGAGAAAATTGTCCTTGTTGATAGGCGCGGGTTTCTGAAATGAATATAATAGATGATTCTTGGTCCTGAAACCCTCCGCGCTTTGCATACGCCAGGTGGAGTTGGATTTCACCAAAATTGGGATAAAGTAATAAATGGAGGCGGAGATGTTTACATTTTATCGAAGCATCAATCTTAACACGACCCAGAAACGTCGCCCATCCCACTCATCCCGTAACCTCCAGATGAGCAAAAACTCGTCCAAAATCGATATATGCAATTGGTTCTGCAAACGAGCCATAACCAACCATGCCCTCTTCCAGAGAAACGGGATCTAAATGACCTGCCTTTCCCATGCGTTTGGGTGAATCTTGTGGTGAATTGGCCCGGACTGGCCTGAATGCCCTGAGGTAAGTTCTGGAATCCAACAAGGTGCCTGAGCGCTTTAAGACTTAAATTATACAACTATACGGGAAGTAGATGTGATGAAAAAAGATGAATAAATCTAAGGAAATGTCTTGAGCTTGTTCTAGAAGAAAGGATAATTCCTTGGATGTCAGAGAAATGCCAATGAAGGAAAAAATGTCTGAATGGGATTTTTTATATACTTCTTTAAGTTTAGAAATCATGTCGTAATTAAAAAAATCAACGAATTTAAATGTGCAATTAATATCTTGTAGCTAAATATAATAGCAGTAATTATGTTTTGGCAATAGCCACATTCATAGCG
Source organism: Araneus ventricosus (assembly GCA_013235015.1). NCBI lineage: Eukaryota > Metazoa > Arthropoda > Arachnida > Araneae > Araneidae > Araneus > Araneus ventricosus. The sequence goes on along the minus strand of BGPR01026769.1, from coordinate 3,619 downwards.
TTCATTTTAATTCATTACCAGAAACACCGCATCTCTGACCAAAATTGACTCCAATTATCAAATGAGAATCTTTGAAATAAAACTACTCTTACTTATACATGGACATTTTTTTTTAAAAAAACTTAACTAAAAAAACTAACTAAGTGACTTAATCTGCCTGAAAAAGATTCCTTTTCTTTTAAAATTTATATCTGCATTAAAACGATATTTTAAAGCAAAACTATATAACTAATTAAAAAAGTGACTCCAATAAATCCCAAAACAAAACTTCTGAAATCTATAAATTATTTCCAGTATCTTTTAAAAAAATAAACTACAAAGAAACTATTCAAAAAAGTGACCTTAAAGCTATCTAAAAAAAAGAATCTTTTCAAATCTATATAATTTATCGGAACATTTTAAAAAGTTAACAAGTTTCTTAAGTAAAAATAACTAATTATCAATGAAGGAATTATTTTGATTGAATTTATATAATTTATTTCCAATATTTTTTTAAAAAATACTATCAATTAAAATAAGTATGTAAAATATGCAGCCTGACGTTCAAGCCTAAAATAGGAATCTAGTAGATGACCAGGTAAATGAATCTCTAATCTAATAAAACTTGTCTTTAAATAAAAGATCGATTTTTATATATTTCTCTTGAAAATACAAGAATTTCTAGAATTCTAAATCAAATATAAAATTGTATAACTTTCTTACATTTTTTTTTCATAGTAAATAATACATAAGCATGTTATTTGATTCTACAAGCAAAATAGATCTTGAGCACCTATCTCTTTCCAAGGTCCTCTACACATTGCCATTCTTTTATTCATTAAATGTCCGGAAAATATTTACAAAATACAGATATCAAAAATCAGCTAGTTAATGAATACAAAGTTTATTTTGTATTTGTAAATTTTACCGCTAGAAATCGTTCAGGAATATAGGATATTTATAATAATGATTATAAATTGAAGATTTCAAATAATAGGAAATAAATGCGTAGAGCATGCCTTTAAAAAACTCGCTTCTTTATTTATGTAATAAAATAAAAAAATATTTTCCTTTCATTAAACAGTGACTAGATGTTCCTTTTAATATTAATAGCTTAGTTATTTGGTAAAACGATTTGTACAAAGTGGCGAAATTCATCTATGCTTGTTGAGGCTGAACCCTGTCAAAGCATTTTTTTTTATGGAGACCCTTCAGAAGTGGATATGATGAGGGCTGTGGCGACCATTAAAGACGTGCATCTAAAGACTATAAAATTCTACATGAATTACAAAAAATTGAGAAATCCAGTACAGTGGCTGGGAGGCATCAAAGCGACATTTTGCGATATCTTCTGAAATTGAGGCTATGTATTTCAGACGACTCAATAAAGATAGATTCATGGATTGCGTTTCCTAAGTATGAAATAAAAATTGAGGAACTGAAAAGTATTGCGCCTTGACTGGGACTTGGCCAAAGTTTCTTTCCATAAAGAATGTACAGTGCAGCTCTATTTTCTAGTTTTTTTCCCGGAAATGCAGGGCGGTATTTCGCCGATCATCAAGTAAAGCATCCGAGCCATGAGCCTCATATGAAAACTATAACTGGCGAAACGGCTCCAAGTATTGAGCCTTGGTTCCTGGCCAATTCATTCAAGAGCAAAAAACAAAATACAAAAAAAACCATGAACTCCTGGAAGCAAATACGATAAGAACACCAATCCCCATACTGAAATACCATAAGAAAAGAAAACTCCCTGTACATGCAATGCACCAGGAAATGCTATATATGACTGCAACCTAAACTGTTTAGATATCTCCTAATGGTGCCACCACTCTTCATGTTCCTTTTGCTTTGGCACACAGATTCTCCTTACCATCATGACAGTTTATAATTAATTATTTTAGATGCAATAAAAAAGTTTATTTCTATAATAAAGCTTTTGTAGAGGTTTTCCTAAATATATTAAATAAATGTAATGGTGAATGAGATTATATATGGAATTTAATTCCTAAGATTGAATGTGTGGTTTAATAATAAATTTCTAGATTTGCAAATTATACAACATCTTTCAAAAAATGGATTTCTTTATTTGAGTAATTCTTCACACCTACTGAATATTTATTATTGGTGTGTTTTAATTTTATCAATCATTCTCCTTAATTATATATTAGTGTTATATGTATTCTTCCCTAATTTTAATATAAAACCCTGTATAGATAATAATAAATAAAAAAATTAAATTAGGATTACATTTCTTTTATAAATTTGCAAAGGATTTTAAACAGAATAAGAAAATGATGTAGTAGTCACTAAGCAGGATGGTCGCTGTAAAATTAGAATAACTCCAAACTTAGGAAGATTTGAAATTTAGGAGTGAAAAGATAATGGAAAATAATTTTATATGGCAACTATACAACCATTCTCGAATTTTTTTTTGTATTTTCAAAAGTATTTCTAAGCATTAATAAAATGGGAAGTTCCAGCATTTTTTTTAAAAAATGAGGAAAGTAACTGCATTTATAGGAAAAAATCATTCTAATTTTAAATATATATGAAATTTTACATAAAAATTTATTAATTTAAATATGGAGGGCGAAATACATGAATTGAAATAATACACAAATGATGATGGAATAATAAAACGCAGCCCCATTATTGAGAATTTGACGTCACGAGGCCTTTCCTCACATAATTTCTGCTACTTTTGTAATGTATTGATGCAAGGCGTTTGTTCTAGCTTATATTATAGAAGTGTAGTTTTGACTTTTAAACTATTCAACGTTTAATTCCTATAATGGAGGCATTAGTTTCTTTGTATAAGGAATAGGGTAATTTGCTGCTGATCTGATATGATGGTAAAAGTAATCAGGATGATAAAACGCCGGCCTGTAAATTATCTCATACAGTAAGCTTGTTCGTACCTTTCCTTATACCGCATCGTGCATGAACAAAGCCTTATACTATACCTGCTAACAATAGATTCTCCTAGTAAAAGTGTAGATTTTCAAAAGCACTCTCAAACAGTAAATAAATTGAAGTGGGGCCTGACATTCCGAGAAGACGCTGCGGTTTCTGGTCAAGCAAAAGAAAGAATGAAAAGCTTAAGAACCTGATTTTATATGACTCAGGAAATTCTTGCATGGCCTCCCAAAATCAGGAATGAGAGAGTATATTTTAGTAAGTTCTAATTTTAAATAGGTCTATAGGAAATATTTTGTATTATGACAAGCTTTATAAATGACTGATTTTATAGAAGTTTGAGACATTTATATAGAATATAATTTATTTAATTTGGTATATATTAATTTTAAGATAATAATTACAGTAATTAATATAAAAAATCTGTAAAATAACTTATATAAGGAATCATATATATAGCCGACTCTATTTTAATGAAGTCACAAATCCTGAAAAAAAGTTCAAGTTATATGGAAAATCTGTTAAATAGAGATCACCTTGAAAATACTTTAAAATCAATTGCAAAATAGATTTTAAATCATAAATAATAAATATTATTATTAAAAAAAAGTAAATTAATCACTCCTTTATTCTTGTAAATTAATATCTATTTGTTTTCCATCAAAAAAGAAATCTGCAAGGAAAACTAGACAGCAAATACGTAACTGAACGAAGCTAATTT
>BGPR01026768.1:0-15597 GCA_013235015.1 Araneus ventricosus | reverse complement strand
CCCAACCGGGGGTACCAGAATAGACCCGCATAGCGTTGGACTTAGAAAACGCCCATATGTTGCACAAAGTTACTTCTTGGGTAGTAAATGCTCACTAAGAAATGTTTTTTTCAAATTTTAGTTGGAGATATATTAAAAACTAATCGAAATGTTTAAGTTTTTTCAATAACTTCGGAGCACATTATCATTCAAAAACTACTTTTACACCACAATAAAATTTTTAAAAAATCAACGGGAGGCTGTCTCTGCGAAACGGCCTCTGGGATTGATGGGCACTTACTTACCTTACTGAACTGTGACTTCCTGTGACTAAAGTAGCTCTATGTGACTATTAACTCTTTAGTCTAAAGTGACTATTAATCTAGTGTGACTATGTGCCTCTATCTATGTAAAATTCTTCGTAATTTTCACCAACTTTGCAACTCGACTGTGACTAAACAGTAATTGCAAATTCTAAAATTATTTTTGCAATCTTCAATTTCTACCTTTCTCTGTTAAATGAAACTAAAACCAACTTTCTATGTTATTTGGTTGCGGAGTTATAAGCGTTTAACTTTAGCGCGAAAAGCGTCATAATTTTTTCCTTTCCCGACACACCATTAGACCACTATGGAGAAACGCAAGTCTACGTCAAGAAGGATTCCGTGATATCAATTTTGTTTCCGCACAATTTAATTTTAATAATTTACAAAAAAAATTATTATTATTTTAAAACATTTTTATTGTTTTAGCTACTGCCTTTATGCATGCTCGTGTGGCGAAGAATATTTAATACATTTTCCTTTTCTTCACATTATCATCTATACTTATAAAAGGAAATGTTTGTGTGTGTGTGTCCGGGATGTCCAGACGAATCTATCGCACTTACAGCCATGAAATTTGGCACACAGGTAGTCGTAATGGTGACTGAATGCACTTCGAAGCCGGAATTTTAGAACTTAATCTAGAAATTTTTTATTTAATGTTTTGTGTTGTTTTGGGCCATTTTCGTCACGTTTACAACTGTAGTATAATTTCTAGTTTATCGCATGTAGCGAGGGTCTGTGGTAGCTTGTAATTTATCTATTCTGTAACCATTATACTACTCTGTGTAAATATTGTATTAAAGAGATTGATAATTAAATAACATATTAATACGAAGCACTTGTTTTATGATTTTATCCCGACGTTTTCACGAAAAAACTACGGCGCGGACCCGAACTGCGCCTTTCTTATGTTTTTCAGTCTCTTTTGTTTGACCACGCTTCAACATTACGAGGTCTGTCGCCATATAGACCTAGCATACCTTCAAAACGGAAAACTCTCAACAAATCAAACCGATAGGATAACAGAAAAATAATAATAATGATTAGCTTCTGAAAAATATAATATTAATCTCGAACACTCTTTGGTAAGCTTCTACTTTCTTTCGCCATTATTTGCTCTCTAGGCTGCCATTAGACAGAAGAATTCTACAAATATCCCCAGGGAAATTTCTTTCTCTGGTCTATTTTAATCAGGAAAGGCAATTATTTTCGTTTTCGCTACTGGATGTCCCAAACACGTTGTATGTGGAATGTAAAATGACACTATGGCGGTGTTTCGTAACATCCTATGTTGTGACGAATATTATTCAATAGCAAAATCCTTCTTAGACGAAAGGGCTTGACTTTTGAAGAGTATTATTATGCTAATTCTATAATTGAGAAAAGCAAACTGTTTTGGAGCTTGAAAAACTATGTGTAATTCAGTTCTAAACCAAAATATTTAGATTTCATTTTCCATCCAAAATTTATAAAATATTTATGTATTCATGCTGTAGCGAGAGAAAATTTATTTTCTTGAGCGTTGCAAAACACGTTGAAATTCATTTTCCTTCAATGGAATCTGTTCTAGTGACGTCCAAATCACATGACAAATGTAACTGCGCATGTGAACCAACATTTAACTGCCATGCTTTTGTACGCTGGACTCTGAAGTCATGTCCTTTTTCCTCCTAAAAGTAGTGTTCCTCAAACATCGATAGTTCAACTATCGATAGAGCAGTCGATTGTTTCCACATACTATCGACTGAACTATCGATAGTTTCAAAACCATCGATACTATCGATAGTTTTCACCCCGGCGATACTATCGATAGGTGTTCTTCCAGTCGATAGTTTAGAAACTATCGATAGTTCCAGTCGATTGTTTCTGGCGATAGAATTAAAACTATCGATATTATTGATAGTTTCAGTCTATAGTTTTAAAACTATCGACTGAAAATGCGCGTATCGATAGCATTGCCCGGGAGAAAATTATCGATACTATCGATAGTTTTGAGAAAGTCGATACTATCGATTGTTTCATTCGATAGTTTCGAAAACCCGATACTATCGACTTGGCTTCGATAGTATAGATAGTCTATCGATATTTAAGGAACACTACCTGAAAGTTGCACAGTGGATTTAACTTTTTCATTCATTTTATTTGAAGATAAATTCATTATATGGTTCCAAATGATCTCATCTAACCCAAAATCGGAAATTCACATCTGTCTTATTTGGAAGAGCATGAGGAGTCCATTCACTTGATATGGCAGTCACATGATAAACGGAATTGCGCATGTCATCTGAGATCTAATTTAACGTTGTCATCCCACAATTTTGCATTCAGTTTACAGTACTAATAAACGTACTGACGCAATAAACGGATCTAAAAAATTCTACAGATCTTGAATCTTGAATTGTATCTCTGAGAGATACGAGGTTTAGGGATCTTTAGTAACAAAGACTGTTATCCCCTAATTCAAAAAAAAAAATATTTATTCCAAAATTCGTTTCAATCTGCTTAAAAATTAAGTAAAATTGCCATCAGGACATGGATTAGAAAAATTGCCGATCCAATTCGTTCAAGAAAAAAAAATGGCGTCCTCATAGAAGGGCGGCCATATTCTTTTTTCTTCTACAGAGCTGAAACGATGAATTCAGTAGTATCACGTGATTATCACCTGTCCATAATCCATAGTTTCCATGGTGATGCATTAAAAATTCCATATGTAAATGGTAAAATAATGAAGCTGAATTTTTGATTTTCAAAGTTATTCACCTTTTAACTATGCGACTTCTGGTTTGGAAATATTGGTTAATTGCAAATAAACTGATTAAAACTCTCTTTAATTAATTGAAATATTTATTTAGTAAAACTCAATCAGCTATACTATTGATTAAAAATTCTATGTAAATAATTGTTCAGATGGTACACGTCAGATTAAGTTTATTAGAACTGAAAATAATGAAAGCAGCCAATCAGAAAAAAGTATCAGTATCAATAAGAGGTAAGTATCACTAATATAATAGCCCAGATCTGTCTCTTGGTAACGCTCTGACGTCACCAACAATAAAACTCGCACCATAGCACTGCGAGACGTTAAACAGCATTATTTCATTGATAGAGAACCTAAATGTCAGTAATTTTAAATTTGAAAGGGTAATTGTCGTTCTAATTTCAAATTTAATAGCTCCAGAATTTTAATAAAATTTTAGAGCTATTAAATTTTTTAATAAAATAGAAATAAATTTTTTTATCGATTGATATAAAATTTATCTCGCTATGATCAATAGTTCCCGAGAAATTTTAAATTATATTAATTATATATTTCAAATTAATTTCCGTTTTTTAACAGAAAGTAGAAAATTACGTCAGTGGTATATCATGCGCGTGATATAGTTTGGATGCCACGATGCATTTGATTTTTTATTGCAATCGTGATGATATAATTTGATAATATTTTTTGGCAACGTTTGACAAGCAGAGAAGTGCTTTGTTTTCATTAAAATTTCGAAAAAGAATTCTTTTGAAATTTTTACTGTTTACTTACGTTTGACAAGATGAGAATTTCAAAGTTATTGAATTTTAATAAAATTGTTAAACAACGAAAAATACCTCACATGGAATGTAGTTTACCAAGAGGTTTTCATGAATAAAGAAATATGTAAATAAAAAAAAAATATTTCTTGTCATAAAACATATGTTTATTTTATTTGTTTTCAATCAATGGTAAACATTTCTCTCGCATATATATCTATTTAAAAACGCCAAATTTGACGGGAAATCTCTCGAATGAAGAGGCAATTTGCACCCGTCAAACCATGACGGGTGATTTTCTTGTTGTTCTTGTTTCGGGATACACGTATTTTATGTAGAAGTTTTTCTTGGGGGGAGGGGGCGGGGCTTTTAAAAACTTTTAAAGAATCATATTTTATTCTACTCAACATTTCATCATGCAAGTAAATTGTGTTTCGTGTATTAAAAAACAGTATTGAGAATAAATGGAATGAAAACAGTATCACAATAATATCAAACGATAAATCTTACCGGAACATACTACACTACACACAAATACAAACGAGAAAAATTCTTTAAAATCATCTGTGAAATAAAGGTTGTTATTTTTGGCACGCTGAAGTAATTATAACAATTCTAAACTCACAGCACACGGCTCAAGATTCAGAAAACAATCGAAAGTAGCAGCACATCAGAATCGAACAGAACTCTTAAAACTTACCGCAACATACTACACTACACGCAAATACAAATCAGAAAAATTACTTAAAATCATCTGCGAAATAAAGGTTATTTTTGACACGCTGAAATAATTATGACAATTCTAAACTAACAAGCACACGGCTAAAGATTCAGAAAACAACCGAAAGTAGCAGCGCATCAAATCCTAGCGACTCTTAAATCTTGCTGGAACATACTACACTACGCAAATACAAATCAGAAGAGCAAATCATCTGCGAAATAAAGGTTATTTTGACACATGAAATAATTATGACAATTTACAAACTAACAGCACACGGCTAATTCAGAAAACAACCAGAAAGTAGCAGCGCATCAGAATCTAACAGAACTCTTAAATCTTCGGAAGATACTTACTACACACAAGCTAAAATCAGAAAAAATTCCTTAAAATCATCAGTGAAATAGATTTGTCATACACACGCTGAAGTAATGATGACAGTTCCTAAACTCACAGCACACAGTAAGGTGAAAACATGCGAAAATAGCAGCGCATGAATCTAACAGAACTCACCAAACTTACCGGAATACTACTACACACCGTAAAATCAGTAAAAATTCTTTAAAATCATTTGTGAAATAAAAGTTGTTATTTTTATTTTGCCAAATAATTATGATAATTCTAAATACAGCACGGCTAAAGATTCAGAAAGTAGCAGCATCAGAATCTAACAGAACTCTTTCAATTTTCAGAAACCTGGAGAATATTTTCGAAAACCCTTTCCGATGGCTCTAATTCCTCCGATCCCGTGATTTTAAAACACCAAATTATACGACCCATAATCTCAGAAACTCCTCGAGAAAATCAAAACAAATCCCTTAATATAGAAAACATCTCTATTAGAAAGCAATCGAGGTGATAGCAGAAACCAACAAATAAAAGAACTTCACCGGAAGAAAAAAACAAATAAATAAACACTTTCAGGTTCTCTCGAAGCCAAATATAAAAGAAAAAAAGGAAATAATCCGAGGAAAAGCCTCAGCTATAACTTGGGAATTAGATGCCCAAAGACCTACTCTAGGAGGTTTGCCTCGGCGTCTAAGGACTCGTGTCTTTCATTGGTCCTTAGTGTTGGGTTGATCCAGTACATATTGATTACAACTTTAAGTTGTTTCGGAACCTCCACAAATAAGTTTACACGGATCGAATAGATTATTAGTTCTTTTTTACACGCATTTAGAAGGTTTGTTACAGCAATGTTCTTTTTTTCTGAAAAAAGAAGAAGTACTTGAAAGAGAGATGTAATGGATAGTAGATAAAGGTCTATAAGGAAGTAGGAATAGTTTTTTTTGTTCATTTTTCTAGTAGACTTGCAGTTATTTGTCAATTAAGTTCACTAACATCTAAAATATTTTTCAGCAATAATTGTAAAAGTTTCAGTATTAGAAAATTAAATTATTGTATGAATACTAAATTTGTTTCTAAATAATTTTATTGTTCCATAATGAATAAGTTGGAGATTATTAACAAATTAAAATAGAATTAATTGCCAGAGTTTATTTAAAATGATTATTTTCTAATATTGAGTGTTGGGTTGACCCACTACATGATTACAACTTTTAGGGTTGTTTCGGAACTCCACAAATAGGTTTACACCCAGTCAGGCAGATCGTATTAGTTCTACACCTTTTAGAAGGTTTTGTTGTGTTCTTTTCTAAAAGAAGAAGTACTTGAAGAGATGTAATGGATAGTAGGATAAAAGGTCTATAGAGGAGTAGGAATAGTTTTTGTTCATTTTTTTCCTAGTGAATTTGCCGTTATTTGTCAATTAGAATTCATTCACATCTAAAATATTTTCGATTAATAATTGTAAAGGTATTAGATAAAAATTAAATTGTGTATTAATACTAAATTTGTTTCTAAATAATTTTTTTTTGTTCCGTAATGAATAAGTTGGAATTATTAACCATAAATAGAATTATCTACAGAGTTTGTTGAGTACAGTTTAAAATGGATTATTTTTCTAATATTAAATTGACTTTCTTTAACTTAACTTTTTTAAACTATTTATTTACTTCATAGTAAAGACCCAAACTTTTAACATTTCAACTTGTTCAGCTGGAAAAATTTCGCGACTTTATTTTCGTACAAAAAGTTTTGAACTGGAAATCGAATCCACCAAAATAAATAAATTAACTCATGAAGAAAAAGAATTTTTTAGCATAAAAAGAATTTTCAGTAAATATTCTAGTATTTTTCATTTTAATAAAATTTTCATTCTAAATGTGAACAATTTGTTTCAAATGTCTTCAAACCTTATATTAGTATGTATTTATTTGATAATAAATATGAGCATAATTTTGGTGAAAAATATTTTATCACTTGCGCGCATGATTAAGAATAAAATATTAATCTGAACACACACACACACAAAATTTGGACATCTAATATTCAAACAGTCTTTTTTTTTTTAAAGCTGGGTTAAAGTTATTAACATTTAGAATTTAATTTCTATTTTATATACCAATCTAAAATAAAATGTTAAAATAGTTAAAATTTAAACTTTTCTTACCCTCCAAAAAAAAACATTTTTTTGGAAAAAATATGTACAAAAATTGTAATTTCAATTTGTAAGACATGGCACAATACATATTCAGTAAACATTTTATATAAAAATATTCAATATTCCTGAGATATTGTGCGCGTAATACAACAAGTAATAAAAAAAAAAATTAAATTCAATTCCTACTTAGGTCAATAAGAAAAATTTTATTTTAGAAATTTTTTCTCCCATCAAATAAACTAAACTTAATTAAACAAATCTAATTAATGATTAATATTTGAAAAAATTGTATTAACATCAAATTGTCATCCACTACAAGTTTTTAAAGCCCGAACTTGGTGGATGAATAAAAGTATTTTAACTATTATGATTATATTGTGTATTGGAAATTTGAACAGATATATATAAATATATATCAGGGAGAATATATGAACTTTAATAGTAGGATTGAAAAAAAAAACACATTTTGAGATCGCTTAAAGATATGGTCATTTTCAATGTTTACGTTGAACAGCTGAACATTTTCCTTTATAATTTAATAATTGTGGGAATTTTATAACGCGGATTGTTTTTAAATTGTTCAGAAAGAAGACTTTGGAATAAAATATATATTTTTGATAAAGTGAAAATTTCGAGTTTCACAGTCATGTCCCCTTAAATCTTGTGATTTATCTTATATTTGATTAAATATATGATTATATTATAGAAATGCAAACTCTGAAACATTTACGACTTCAAAAATTGTTCACAGATTGACCACGACGCATAGTTTAAGCCTCCGTTAGTCGCAATATTTAGCAGTAGATACGCATCTGCATCTGTAGCAGCTCTCATTCTCATTAAGACTAATTAAGAGGTCAGTCCCAAATAGTCTCGTGTACTTCAAAACTGGAACGTTAATATAACTAAACTAGGCGCTACTAACGAAGGAGTAGGGGATAGGCATTATTATATTGGCTGGGAGTGCCACCAGTCAAGTTGAGCGTACCATCAATGCAACGCAGAAAGTCCATGACAGCGTGGCAAACTTGAGAAATTCAAAAGAATTTGATTCCGTCGCCGATGCAAGAGATCTGGAAGACCAATGACGGCGGCAACAATTGAAGGTCCGCCAACACCAGATTGCTACCAGGTAGCCCAGGTCAACGCAAAGGATAACGTCTCTGTGTGCAAATGGGAAACCGCCAAAAGCAGTGTCATGCGCATTTTTGTAGGCTAAAGCGCATATCACACAGAGCTATCGTGCTTATCGTGAGCACGAGCATAATGCCAAAAAGCAAAAAAAGTTTGTAGCACGTGACAGTCAGACAAAATGACGGAAATCATGCATTCAGTCGGCTTCAAAATGCACATGATCGGGAAGAGGAAACTCGCGAGCAGCGAAATTCAAATAATCAGATTATGGCCTTTAAGGTGACGTAGTTCGCCAGAATGGCACAACGATGACCGAAATCCTGTCTGACCGATTGTCGTCGTCTGTGCTGCAAACTTTCTAATCAGCATTATGATCGATGCTCCTGAAAATAAACACCGTAGCTATCCGTGCGATATATTAGCAGAAGTAAAGCACCCATACAAGCTGCACGTATTTGCAGCATCTGACAGGCGGTGATCCTGACCGTAGGGCAGGTTCACCAATGAGTGGACTTGAACATGCATGAGGAATATTCCTGGTCGAAGGTTAGGTGACTGTCATTGTGTGTCGACATAGAAGGGAGACAGGTCACAGCTTATATCAAGCAACTGCAGTATCATATGATAGCATTTGTACGAATAAAATAAAATTAGTCACCCTCTTTCATAGTGTATAAACACTTTTGACTCACCCTGTAGGTATAAAAGAAAAAACTTTCAAAACAGGATGACACATACCACAGAACAGATTTATCCCTTGACTCTTTATTTTTTTTGTCTAATTAGATGACACTTTCTGTTTTCGAAGGAATGTGTTGTCGTAATATTCCCTTTATTTGCTTTATTTCTCTACTGTCTAATTAAGATGACACCTTCTGTTTTGGGAATGTGTTGTCATAATGACTTGACCCTTGACTGTTTTATTTTCTCCTACTGCCCTGATTAGATGACACTTTCTGTTTTGGGAATGTGCTGTCGTAATGACTCGACCCTTGACTGCTTTATTTTTTCTCTACTGTCTAATTAGATGACACTTTCTGTTTTGGGGAATGTGTAATAAGCAATGACTTGACCCCTTGACTGTTTATTTTTTCTCTACTGCCCTAATTAGATGACACTTTCTGTTTTGAGATGTGCTGTCATGTGTCAACCCCTTGACTGCTATTTTTTCTCTACTGTCTAATTAGATATTGACACTTCTGTTTGAATGTCCTTAATCGTAAATGACTCGACCCTTATTTCGCTTGTTTTCTCTACTGTCTAATTAGATGTACTTTTTGGGAATGTGCTGTCGTAATGACTCGACCCCACTTGACTGCTTTATTTTTCTCTACTGTCTAAATTAGATGACACCCTTCTGTTTTGAGGAATGTGCTGTCGTAATGACTCGACCCTTGACTGCTTTATTTTTTCTCTACTGTCTAATTAGATGGCCACCTTCTGTTTTTTGAGATGTGTTGTCAGCAATAGAAAGCTTGACCCATATTTGTTTTATTTTCTCCTGCCCTGAATTAGATGACACTTTCTGTTTGAAATGTGCTGTCGTAATGACTCGACCCTTCTGACTGCTTTTATTTTCTCTACTGTCTAAAATTAAGATGTACTTTCTGTTTGAGATGTATTGTCGTAATGACTTGACCTTGACTGCTTTATTTTCTCCACTGTCTAATTAGTGACATCACTGGGATCCATGGATATGGGATCAGGATTTTGTTGGTGATCGAAGTTCAGGATATCAGTCAGACGTCTTCCATGGTCTAATCGCACAGATCGGTCAGGGATGGATCAAATTCAACAAGCTGCATTGTTAGGATTGCCTGCCCCCTTCCACTACAATGACGTAAATTGTATTATTACATAAATAGCTATTTTTCTGCTTCATGACCATTGGTCATCTTCGTAGCATTTTGCATCAACTAAATCAATGTTATCGTAAATAACATGGATTTCTGCAAGATATACTCTTCGTGGGATCCGTGATATAAACACAATCTTTTAAATAGTCACTCGTAAAGGGTCATGAGTAATCGCCAGAACCAGCTTGTAAGTGCATCCATCATGCGAGTACGGGATCACTGGTTTTGAAACAGTCAATGGGACGAATCCACGTTACGTCACAGTCAAATGACAACTCAATTTTCCGTGCTGCCGTACAACTCTGCACGATGTCTGAGGCTAAATGTCAATCCTTTCTAAAGCCCGTAGAAAGCGCAGTGGTGCAAAATTAAATTGTCTCCGTAGCATTTCATGTATTTCTTGTGAGTATGCATTAATTCCATTCTGGTTTCATTCATTGCTTGAATTTGGAACAACTTCGCTTTACGGCATCACTGGCGATAATCTGGCATTGGCGGCTTTTTTGTTATGGCCTGACCGGACGTCGTCGTTGGTCGGCAGAAGACAGGGTGTCGTGATGAGTTCATATGTTGGACGAGGTCTGACGAATAGGTGTCGTGGGTTATATAGGGTCGCCGGAGACAGTAATGGCCAGTAGGTTCTGTTGGGCTGTTTGGAAAGGTCATGAGCGAAATGTGGTAGGTTCTGTGTTGAGCTGTTTGGAGGTGTGAGAACAGGTGTCTTGGTGGTGCATGTCGAAGTTGGCGCATGACTTTTCCATCATGATTCTCCATGGCTAAATTTGCGATATCTGAAATAAAGCAAACAAGAAAAGAACGATTAATTGATTTGATCAGTTATTGATGTGTCAATACAACAACATAAATACGCAAACTTAGAAAATTTCCTTTCTTCCATTAATTATTATTTGATATTGATAATAATAAAAATTCTGTGAAGAAGGGAAACAAAAAATTCCTCATATTTAATATAAAAATTGTGCAATGCTCGCATGTGTTAGAAGATATGCTCTACGTTTACTATCACATTTGTTATATTATTAATTTTATAATTTATTATATTATTAGCCACTACATTTATTATATTATTGGTTATGATCACTCATTTATTGAACTAGGTATACACAAGTTTGCAGGCTTTCTTTTAGGTATACATTACCCCTTAATTGTTTTATTCTTCTCTATATCAGCAATAGTTCTGTGAACAGTAGACTCGCAAACCCCCCAAATAAAAAAATCAGATTTCCCCGTCGTAACATTTTTTAAAGCTTAGCAAATATTATTCATTATGAAAACAGCATTGTTTTCAGAACACCAGACGTCATAATTTGATTCTCCAGGATATACACTGGGTGTACAAAGTTTACACGATTCTTATGGTGCGAAATTGGAGGTTAATATGGATAAATGGTTCGCAATCTGCTGAATTGTAAAACGTCTAAAGCTCTTTAGCCGTTTATGTTATATTCTAAGCATATCAAGAAATGTTTTGAAAAAGTAGCACCAAAATTTCACAAGAGAAAAGTGGAATCCTTAAATTGGTTATTTAGAAATATCATCGAAGATTTCACTATTAAATAAGCATAAAATTAAAATATTTTTTTCCAAATCCTTTCGTTTGAACTAGAAGATGGAACTCAAATTCTTGGCGATAATTAATACAATTTGGCAAGAAATATATATAAGCGAAAAGTTGTCGTTGCTATGAAGATCAGGCGATTGATAAGGCAGGCAGGAAATTATCTTGGCGAGAGAAGCGTCTGATAATTCCATTTAGACTTAAAATTGAAGCCAGATTTTGGTTTTAAAGTGCTCAAATCATAGGGTAAAGAAATAGTTTAGATGGTAAATGAGTTTATATAAATTTAGACTAAAGATGGCCAGTTATGAGTAAATTGTGTTGTTTGGCGGATAACGATACTGTGATACATGGCCATAAAGTAGTTGTTTGCTCTCATGTCATTTAATTTTTGGTTGTACTCACTCTTTTATTACCAATTAATGCCAGTAATTGTTTATAATTAGTAATTATTTTATTGCCGAATTAAAATAAATAGAATGAAACATATACATAGGTTCTATTGGTTCAGAACTATTTCTGTCAAATTTGAGAATCAGACAATGCATTTGGTCGTAATCATAACAAACATACAGACAGACAAGTGCAAAATGCCGTTAAAGGGGTCTATTCTGGTACCCCGGTTGGTTGGGTTTCGCACGTTAACAGCGGAACTGCAATAGGATACTAAAGTGACAAACAAACCTCGCTTCCTTCTGTCAATTAGATTAACTCCGCCGGTTTTGGGAAATGAGTTAAGTTGGTTCTAGTAAGAGTCCATAACACTATTAACGGCTGAAATTCAGCTCCCTTAAATTTCAAAATACACTAATCAGATGCACATAATATATTGTATGGTTATGGCAGTTTCGAGGTCAAAATCACGCCTTATCCTTCACAGCTGCAAGGCATTTGTTGTAAATATTTTTTTGTTTCGTTTTGTTTCACCATGTTTATTTGAGCTATGACAGATATAGTTTTTTTTGCACATAGGTACATCAAGTACGGTCTCATGCATGCGGGTAAAAAAATCCACGATATTCTTCAATGGTTGTAAAATATTCAGTTGCTTCGTCCTCCTGTAAAATCGAAAAATAAGTATGGTTGCTTTTTAGCCAAGATTAGTTGTAAATAATTCTTTCATTTGATTTGTTTCACGATATTTGGCTTCTTGCAAATCGGAAACACAACAGATAATATATGCTGACAATCTTAACCACTTAACTGACTGAATAGTTTTCTTTGCTATCTAATAAGATATTGTTTTGGAAAGAGGCTGTCGTTTTCATTCATCTAAGAAGGCATAGGATACTTAAGATGTTTATGGATCTACATATTTTTGTGTCAAGTATAAAGCTAATTAATGATTCAATTTTAGTTTATAGACTAAAATTTCGATAATTCGATACTGAAGTGATCTCAGGCTGTTAGAGATTAAGCAGTTAAGATGACTTTATATGGTGCTATGTTTTAATAGTATAAAAACTTAATATTTCCAAATAAGAGATATTGTTCACATGGTAATGTGTTCCTTAAATAAGTACAGCGATATTCTCAGGCTATTAAGTTAAGCAGTTAATTACACATCATTTAACTTTTGCCGAGACAACGGATCAATTAGCAGCATTATGCAAAACTTCTCGCTCCTCAGCGTATTATTTTTTTGTTTCACAAATTATCTTCTTAGAATGAATAATACGAATATAATGATACCTTTCATAATCCTGAAAAACACAATCCAATGTTCACGCTTCCAAATTGGGGATTAAAAGAACATTCAACTCATAAAATTTTCCGAGAATCCATCTCCGCCATGCTTAATTTAGCGCGCACAATAAACAATCCCTTAACACAGCAGCGACGTAAATCACTTGGTGTCCCATTTTGTCTTTAAAGTAGGTCTCCGTCCCGTCCCCTAATCACACCAGGGGATTAGCGAGGGTGCTATCTTTTAAGTGCTGCCGTGATGACTAATTCTGCAGGCACCATGTGTGCTAGTGGGAAACTCAAAAGCAGCGCCATTTCCACTAGCCTGAGTCAAGGCACAAATACGACCCTCTACTTGAAACGGATCATAAATTTTGTCACATTGCGTAATAAAAGGAAGACAACGGCGGAACACCAGGGGCTATCTCTGTGTTATTAGGGATTTGTGAGGTGGATCAGCCGGGGGAGAGCAGTTTGGGATCATTTGGTGGATTTACCAACAGCAGTATTGAATTTCGTGCCGTCTACAAGGCCACTCAGTGCCAGAGCAGCATCTGGTGCCTTAATTCTCATTTTGATATTCTTCTGAAGCAAAGTAGAGTGTGTTCCTTGGAAGTGAGGTTTGAAGAGTGCAAAATAAAAGTTGGGAAATGGGCCATGTGTTCGTGAGATTCGGATTGAGAATGAGAGGAATTAACCAAACGACTAGAAGTAATAAAATATTGTAAAAACAATTATTATTTTTTGTTTGGACTTAATTACCATTGGAATCAACTACGAATACACGTTTGAGATAATGCTATTTTTTTGTGAAACGTAAAAAAAAAATTAATGCTTCACTTTCTTCCATTTATTATTACGTTATAAGTAATCTCTGTTAAAGGTTGGAGATGTTTCACTTTTGAATAGCAGATTACCTTGGGTAAAATATGTTGATAATTGTTCCTGATTTCATAATAAATTTCATTTAAGAGTTTCATTTTAAAAAAATACCAATATTTGTCAGCAAGCATTATTTAGAGAAATTTATTTAATATTTAAACGATGAAAGAAGATTAATCAATTGAGATAAGGTTCGCCAATAAATTATTATTCTCATAGTGCGACCATTTTTAAAGCATGTACCAGCATGAAGCTGTTTAGGTACAGAACTAGAAGCGTCTTAAAATACGGGGTAACAAACAGAGAAATGAACCAATAGGCATCGAAATGCTTTCAATCCAGTTGCTTTTATATAGAATTGGCACAAATTTAAAACTACAATTTATATTCATTATACATTAGTACATACAATAAAAATCTCTTCAAAGAATTCTCTTCCAAAGATAAAGGAGTAATTCACATCACAACACTTTCCTGAAACCTATACTCACCAGTGTTTCTGCCTGATTAATCGAAAGATTTTATTGTGCAAGTTCAACATTAAAATATATAAACATTTTGACTTCAGAAATCTGCTTTCACCACGTCTGTTCATTTATCTATACACATTTACATTTTTTTTGTCCGGAGATGTGTAGAATGGGGAGAAAAAGAAGGCTTTTTTGGTGTTGATATTAAAATGCGAGAGACCATTCTCAGCGTGTCACCAATTAGGAGATACACATTGTGAAGCAAATTCAGAGTTAGCTGATGGATATATCGTCCCCAACGATAAAATTCACTGTCAAATATGCTGTAGCCATAATTTGTCAGATTCAGCGGCAGGTACTCATCTAATTAATTTAATCTTTACGAGAATGGGCAGATTATCTTCCTTACACACTGAGGAAAAAACTATTTGCAACTGGGAATAAAATCTGTAAAATTCTCCAAGTTACATAAAAAAAAATTCAAAAATGGAAAAATTATAAGCATTGTTCTTTTCTTTTTTTTATTAATTAAAATTTAAGTGATCACGATAAATGTGTCTATTCTAAGTTCTTTAACAACATTTACTGGTTAAGTTTCTTAGCACTATTTGTTAATTCATAATATCAATCATATTTGATTACATATTTACAAGAACTGAATTCAATAGATGATATTCTAGATAAGTACCTTTTAAAAAGAAATAATCATTCAATTATTGATGCGTTGACTCTTTGATTGACATAAAAGAAAACCCACGAAATAAATATAGGGTCGGTTGGGTAATTGAGAGATGATTTTTTTGCAGACTCGGACATTTTTTACTGAAGGCGGTATGCGATGCAGAAAAGATCTTTATTTTTGTGAGGTGCATAAATATATTATGCAGGGAGGTTCATTTAACAATGCCTTCTTTCAAAAAATAATTTATTAGTGTCTACCCTCTT
>BGPR01026767.1:0-21275 GCA_013235015.1 Araneus ventricosus | reverse complement strand
ATTCAATTTATGATGAAAAACTTCGGAAGAATTACTTTATTAAAGAAGGCCTTACCTAAAATGATACGAAGAATTTTTATAACTGCAAACTCACTCTATATGTCAGCTCCTAATCAACAATTCTAGTTTAAAGTTTTTGTATTACGTCTTGCACTCACATAGAACTGAAAGTTCTTCCTGCCTCAATGATTGCCATCGCCTTCGGAAACTTTAGCATGCAAGAGCCGTAGTTAAAAAAAAATTGCGGTACATGCTGAGACAAAAGTGTCCTCTTGTACAATCTTTCGGTCGTTTTGACGTAGACTTATGTCACTCCATACTGGTCAAATGGTGTGTCGGGAAAGGAAAAAATTATTACGCTTTTCGTGTTATTTTACACGCTTATAGCTCCGCATCCAAATAACATAGAGAGCTGTTTTTCGTTTCTTTTAACAGAGAAAGGTACACATTGAAGATTGCAAAAAGAATTTTAAAATTTGGAATTACGGTTTAGTCACAGTCGAGCTTCAAAGTTGGTTTAAATCACGAAAAATTTTGATGACGTCACAGCAACCTATCCGCGAACACGTAGACTAAGGGGTCTATTTTGGTACTTCCGGTTGGGTTGGGAGACGTCACTTTTTCCGCACGTTAACAAAGGGAAAATTGACGTCTCCCAACCCAACTGGAAGTACCATAATAGACCCCTAAAGCAATTTAGACATCGATCTGAGGTTTACGCGAAATATTACTCAAGAATTGTAGAATTACTTCGAATTTCGCGCTAAAGTAAAACGCTTAAAGCTCTACAACCAAATAACATGGCTTTAGTTTTATTTAACAGAGTAAGGTAGACATTGAAGTTTGCAAAGATAATTTTAGAATTTTTAATTACGGTTTAGGGGTCTATTCTGGTACCCCCGGTTGGGTTGGGTTCCGCACGTTAACAACGGAACGCAACCCAACTCCCAACTCAACCGGGGGTACCAGAATAGACACCTTAGTCACAGTCGAGTGGCAAGGTTAGTGAAAATCAAGGAGAATTTTGCATGGACAGAATCACATATTCACACTAGACGAATAGTCACTATAGATTATAGAGTTAATAGTCACATAGAGCTACTTTAGTCACAGAAAGCCACAGTTGAGTAAGGTAAGCAAGTCTACGCCGCTCAATCCCAGAGGCCGTTTCGCAGAGACAGCCTCCCTGTCGACTTAGCTTCCTTGTATATCCGGATTAACAATAAATACCATCATTTTCGTTTTCGCTGCTAACTAATAAAATAAATATTTCTAAAAGTATAATACGGCATTTTTTTCTATAAATCACACTTGATTTATAGGAAAGAAAGAAATTATATCTAATCCCGAATTTTAACGCAACCGACCAGGTAAATGAATTTGGTATTAACACGACAATTATAAATTTAGATTAAACCTCCAGCAAGCACTTATTCAGGAGATACTTATATTGTGCGTCGCATTACATAGTTATAACATTCTTTAATAAATGTAAGTCCAATTTTTATTTATATAAACCTTGTTTAGTACAAAGCTAATAAATACAGATTTGCAACATAAATAAAAGTTTCATTTATTTTTGTAAAGCAAGATATAATTATGTAAAACGATGCGTGATATAAGTAAGTGGTACATACGTGCGATTGCTGGAAGGGTCGAATGATTTGACAAAGTTAGTCAACAGAATATGTATTATTCCGAAATTCACACTCGATTGCTTTTACTGTATTAAAAAAAAGATCATACTAAGGAAGAATTACTAGAAAATCGAGAGTCACATTTCCGATTAACCCTCTGACTAGAATATCTGTCATTATTACAGTTAAATCCATTAAGCTTCATACGACAATGAAGAAATATTTCCAATCATACAATATATTTTCCCCTAAGCATACTAAAATAAGCTTTCTTTGCTAAAATCGTGTTCTGAATATTCTCTTCAAGTAATTGACCAATAATATCCCTCTCTCAATAACAATAAAAATTGTGGATTTCTGAAATAGACATTAAAGGATGCTCCTTATAACCGAGTACCCAAAAATGCTTCGAGTAGAGGGTTTATGAAGCAGCCATGGAGAGGGATGTGAGCACAATTTATACAGCATGTTTCAAAATTCTGTAAACGATGGTAAAACAACAAATCTCTTATAAGAACGTAGGGCGGAAATGAAGCGTTGAGGAGCAAACTGAAGAAATAAATACGAAAAGAAACAGAAATTTTCTACTTAATTATTTAAAAAGGCGTGTCTATAGAAATGTGTACAATAAATCTGTAGCGCGCTTATGCGCTGTTAATACGTGGGATAAATTAATAAAATAAATTATATTTTAGGAACGATTTAGGCATATTTAAATCCCAAAGAAAGAAGGCGTTTAGAATCACAAACATCGAACTTTATTCATCCGTCTCGTTTCTATCACAACAACTCTTTTTGTTGCCAGTTTTGGAAACTAAACTTCGCGACAACAAAGATAATATCATACGTAGAGAGTGCTGCTACTGCTGCTACATCACTCCTTCCCCAGTAACAACATAGTTACGATACAGTTACAATTTGCAAAATTAACAAAATTTTCAATTTGCATGCAATTATATACAAATATGAAAGGAAAGAAAATATATACATATACAAATATAAAAAATACATGAAATGAATATGAAATAACAATGAATAATATGCAATTAATCTTTGTAACGCGCTGGGAATCGCACACGTCTACCAGAGCGTGTAGTTTTTTTCTGAACATCTTTGTCCTGCAAATCTGATTCTTGTTTTTCAGTTTCTTGATGTGCAGTCAGATTTTCGTTGGGCAATGTTGGTGCAGTATCCAATTTCTTGTGATGAGGCGCGTCTACCTCAGTTAACAGCAAATATGCTGGTTTTAATCTGTCTATAGATATATTGATATCCTTGCCTTTGATTGTCACAGTAAAATACTTGTCGTGTCTTTTCACAACTGGAAAAGGTCCATCCTAAGGAGGTTCTAATGGTTTCCTAACTCTATCAATGCGTATGAACACATGTGTACAAGTATGCAAGTCCTTATGAACAAAAATCTTTTGAGAAGGATGTCGGCGAGTATCTAGTGGTTTTAACAGTTGCATTTGTTTCTGTAGTTCTTTAGCAAACGTATCGGTATCCAAGATACTTTTTGGTTTCTCAAAAAATTCTCCTGGTAACCTGATAGGTTGTCCATAAACCATTTGTGCAATGGTGTAATTTGTATCGCCACGTAAAGCCGATCTTAGTCCCAATAAAACCGTTGATAAGGTTTGAGTCCATTTAATAGAATTGTGTGCTCTGATCGCAGCCTTTAAGGTCCAATGGATCCTTTCAATTTTCCCATTACATTGTGGGTGATATGCCGTGGTTGTGCATACTTTAAATCCACAAATAACACCAATGTTTTTAAAGAGTTCAGATCTAAACTGACTACCTTGATCAGTGATTACACGGTAGGGCATTCCAAAACGTGTAATCCAGTGATCATAAAATTCTCGAGCTACTGTTTCAGCTGTCACATTTGCTAAAGGAATAACTTCTATCCAGCATGTGAATCGGTCGATGCAGGTAAGACAGTACGTTTTCCCTTCAGAAGTAGGAAACGGGCCTATGATGTCATTATGGATGACACTGAATCTGTCATCTACTTCTTTGTAAGTGGCAATTTGTGCACGAGTATGTCTATTAATTTTGTTCTTTTGACAATGGATACAAGATTTTGCCCATTGGGTGATATCCTTTCGAATGTTGAGCCAAATAAATCTAGAAGCTATTTGTTTGACTGTAGATTTCACACCAGGGTGAGCCAAGCTGTGAAATTTTTGAAATATGTGCATCCGGAAATCTTGAGGTATAAATGGACGAATTTTTGTTGTTGAAATATCACACCAAAGTAGCTTACCAGAGTCCAAAGGATATTGCTTAAAATGTAAAGATGGTTTCGAGCGTAGTTCGTTAAGATCTTGATTATCGATTTGTGCATCCGCAATTTTATCATAATCTATTTCAGAGATAGATTCTATCCTGGATAACGAATCTGCAACGATATTTTCTTTTCCGCCAATGTGACGAATATCTGTTGAAAACTCTGATATATATTGCAAATGACGTAGTTGTCTAGGTGAGGCTTTCTCATTCTTTTGCTGAAAAGCAAATATCAAAGGTTTGTGATCAGTGTATATTGTAAATTGTCTTCCTTCTAAGATATGCTTGAATTGTTTGATCGAAAGGTATATTCCTAACAGTTCCCTGTCGTAAGTACTATATCCTTTCTGAGCGTTAGTTAACTTTTTGGAAAAGAAGGCTAAAGGTTTCCAACAGTCTTCTTCAAACTGTTGCAGTACGGATCCAACTGCGTAGTCTGAAGCATCAGTGAAGAGAGCTAATGGTGAATCAGGATTAGGAAAACTTAATAATGTAGCATTTGCTAAATCTTTTTTACATTGATCAAATTTTTCTTTTGCTTCTGTGGTCCACGAAATTTTGCTTTTATCTTTTTTCTTGGTACCTTTTAAATAATCATGAAGTACCGCCTGATTTTTGGCAGCATCTTTGATATATCTCCTATAAAAATTAATTAGACCAAGAAAAGTACGCAATTCGTGAATGGTTTTTGGTAAATTATAATTCAAGATGGCATTTACTTTTTCAGGAAGGGGTTTTGATCCTTCCGGAGTAATCATGTATCCTAGAAATTCTAATTGATTCACTCCCATAACCGACTTTCCAAGATTTATACGAAGACCATATTGCTCTAATCGAGAGAAAACTACTTTTAGATGCTCTGAATGTTCATCTTCCGTTGATGAAGCTACTAAAATGTCATCTAAATATGCGAAAACAAAGTCCAATCCGAAAAACACTTCATTGATGAATCGTTGAAACGTAGATGGGGCGTTTCTCAATCCGAAGCTCATTACGTTGAACTCGTATAACCCAAACGGCGTTATTATTGCTGTTTTTTGTTTATCGTCTTCAGAAATTGGAATCTGAAAGTAAGCCTTAAATAAGTCAATTTTCGAAAATATTTTCGTTTGTTTTAATATATGGTGAAAGTCCTCTATTCTTGGTATAGGATAACGATCGGGAATCGTTTGTGTGTTTAATCGCCTATTGTCCCCGCACGGTCGCAAAGTTCCATCCTTCTTAGATACTAAATGAAGTGGACTGGCCCATGGTGACTTTGAAGGTCTAATTATGTCGTTTTCTAACATAAATTTGAATTCCTGTTTGGCCAATTTTAGTTTATTTCCATCTAATTGGCGAGCTTTTGAAAAAACAGGAGGGCCTTTAGTAGCTATATAGTGCTTTACGTTATGTTTTGAGTTGCAAATTAACAGATTTGGTTTTGTTAAATTCGGATACTGTAATAACAAATTTGCATATCGAGACTTTTTGTCAGTCGTGCTTATGCTATCCGCACTTGTTACGCACGCAATATGACTTCGAATAGATAAATTTGTGACACCATCTATTAATTTTTTGTTATGCATATCAATAATCAATTGGAATTTGGTTAAAAAATCTGCGCCTAAAATAGCTCGATCCACTTTAGCAATCACAAAAGGAAATTGGAATGACCGACGCAGGCCTAAATCCAGAGTTAAAATTTTGAAACCGAAAGTGGGTATTACTGTTCCATTTGCAGCATACAATTTAAAGGAATTACATATTTTATGGTTTGATGTTGCTGGAATTATGGATAAGTCAGCACCGCTATCTACAAGAAAGCGTAAACCGGTTTGTTTATCGGTAACGAATAATCGGTAGTTACGGCAATCTTTTAATTCATCTGCAGCAG
This sequence comes from Araneus ventricosus, assembly GCA_013235015.1. Taxonomy (NCBI): domain Eukaryota; kingdom Metazoa; phylum Arthropoda; class Arachnida; order Araneae; family Araneidae; genus Araneus; species Araneus ventricosus. The sequence goes on along the minus strand of BGPR01026767.1, from coordinate 15,470 downwards.
AACTTGCCGTCGAATCTACTGCTGGTCGGAGTTTTCCGACGCTTTCCAGCTACATGGGCTTTTACATTTATCAGGATAACATTTTTCACCAAATTTAAAGTGATAGTAACAGTATGATCCATTGGGATTATATTTCTTTCGTGAATGACTTCGGCTGTTGCTTCGATTAAAGCCAGAGTGGCGATATTTACTTCTAGACTGTCTGTGAACATTTAGTTCCGAAATCTGTTTTTCTAAATTAGAAATTTTATCAAGCACAGCATTCATTACAGAATTTTCTGCAGCAGCAGAATAAATTTCTGTCGTCGAGTTCATTTCAAATATTTTATCCGCCATTATCGATAAGTTATCCAAGTTCTCGTTACTCACAACCAAAATATTTTTAATGGATTCTGGCATTTTGCCAAGCCACAAAGTTCGCAAAACTTTATCCGTTATATTTGTTCCGCCAAGTGATTTCATTTTACGCAATAATTGGCTAGGTTTCATATCGCCAAGAGAAATGCCTGTAAGCAATTTTGTGATACTTTTTTCCTCGCTTTCTTTAAAAGTATTTAACAATCGTTCTTTTGCAGCTACATATTTATCATTCCGTTCACTTTGGATGATATCCCATACGTTTTCGACTACTTTGGGTTCTAATTGTGCTACGAGATAGTTAAATTTAGTCTGATCCTGGGTAATATTAGCGATTGAGAACTGTGCCTCAACTTGGAAGAACCAAATTTCAGGTTTCTCTTCCCCAAAAGGTGGAATTTTAACGCTTACCTTGTTTGCTTCATATTTTTCACTGGTTGTGTTCGAAACAGAAGTTTTGCCGTCATCCATGATTTCGACGGTTAAAAGAAACTACTTACACGGGTCACCAGTTTGTAGCGCGCTTATGCGCTGTTAATACGTGGGATAAATTAATAAAATAAATTATATTTTAGGAACGATTTAGGCATATTTAAATCCCAAAGAAAGAAGGCGTTTAGAATCACAAACATCGAACTTTATTCATCCGTCTCGTTTCTATCACAACAACTCTTTTTGTTGCCAGTTTTGGAAACTAAACTTCGCGACAACAAAGATAATATCATACGTAGAGAGTGCTGCTACAAATCCTCAAAATTGCGTTAATATTAAGCAAGAGAAGCCCAATAAAGAAATTAATATAAAATTTTGTTTATTTAAAAATATTTTAATTGTGAAAATTAGAGAGTAGCTCTTATGATAATGAATTTTAAAGCACTGGAAACGTATTTTACATTTTTAAGTGGTATAAAAAGTGGTGGATTTCTGATAAAAATTGTTTCGGGACTAACTGGTACAAATTTTCGAAAAGTGTATTGTGTTTATTTCTTTCTTATTACTTCCAATTTTTAAAACAGAGAAACGAGTTCCAATTTATCAGTATCGATATTTATGAATAATGAATTTGGTAAATCTAAATCAAGCGATTTTTTTATCAATTGAACGTCACTCACTGTTTCTATTAACAAAAAAAATTCAGTATTAGTTCTTCGTTTCCGCCCTGGATCAATAACCTCTTAAAAATTAAGTAAAAAAAAATCTTCCTTATTAAAGCATGGACATTTTTTTTATGAAATGAAACTTTAAAAAGACAAAGTTTTCACCTTTAGTTTATGATAAGCTAAAAAGTAGTTACGTAGAATGACATGTATAAGTGATGTAGCTTCTTTTACTGAAAATGATATGAATAAATTTAACTATATGAATGAAGCGGAATATTTTCTTTTGTTTTCAAAAATTATGTTATTGTTGTTGCAGTAATACGAATGTACGATTTTCTCTCGAAAAAGTAAATATGATCAACATAGTTGAACAGCAAAAATGGCAGTTATCTACTTTCATTACGGTTCATTGATAACACATCGCGGAATCTTTCAAATCATTACTCGCTTTCTTTCTGATTGTATGCCGCTGCTGATTAAACATCCCCTCCTACAGAACAAGCGTTGTTTAGATTTGTCACTCTTTTCTTTTCTCATTAACCCCTTCTACTGAAATGACGAGTCAGACTCGTAGATCGAATTGCAGAATTTTTGATATTTAAGACGTATTAAAGTGAGAATTTATTAAAAGACAAAAATATCTCTTGTTCACGAATAAGTATCTCGCGTTTTCATATGGATGAAGATAGCATTAAATACCCCCCAAAAATTCTGGCATTTAATTAGGAGTTTAATAACATCGCAGTTCAAGGGGTCAAATGTTATTTGAAAGAATCTAATCTCACGCCTTTTTCTGTCGGTCTGAGCGACGTCACCATTTCAGAAGTATTGAAAAGGTCATCATGACTTGTCGCCTATGACTTTCTCGTAAACGTGCTCTATACGATGCGTGTTGCGTTTAGTTTCGTGGTACAGTCATGATTAATCGACTATGTGTTTGGATATTTTCCCTTTGGTAGATTGGTAGAAAATTTAAAATAGCCTTTTTTACTTTCTCGTATACGAAGAGAAAGTATTGTAATCGTCAAAAAATTCGAACTCGAGATTTTGACGAATCTCCACGTATTAGACCTCTCCGAGTCCGAAAAACACAATTTTGGAATTATGTCTGTCTGTGTGTTCGTGAACACGATAAATCAAAAACTATTCGAGCTACGGGGATGAAATTTGGTATGTGATCTTTACACATAATGTGTTGGTTTCTCTTAAATTTTGGAGAAAATCTGTCCACGGGAAGTCTGTCTGTATGCCCGTGTTAATGTGAACGCGATAACTCACAAACTTGAATAGATAGGTGGATTAAATTTGGTACAGAGTTATATCGTCATGAATGTAGATCAGTAAAAAAATTTGGGCCAAATCTGTCAACGGATTGACTGTCTGTCGGTCTGTATAATCGAATACTTATTTGCTTTTGAAACGAATTCTTATCTCCATGCGCATGCGTACTGGTAGCAATCCCTGTGCACGCGGAAGGATTACGTCACTTTGTCCTTGAGCCCACAGAGAAAGAGTGGTCTACATCTCTGTGCTTGAGGCAGCAAAAGTGTAATCAGTACGCATTTAATCGCTACACATCTCTATGAATTTGATTCTTCACGTAAATATTTTACAATCACTATAATCTACAATGAAAAACCTTCTGATAGTCATTAGATTCTGGGTTACAATAGATTCGAATTTTTTTATCCACGCGGGGGAGGGGAAACAGCACCTTTTTGGGGAAGTATACGAGAAAGTTTAGGGGAGACCACTCCCGCTGGTTTGCTATCCAGACCATGGACCAAATTTTATTTATGTAACTGGTTGCAATTTTGAGTTATTGTATTCATAAGCACAAGTATAGACAGTATAAAGAAACAGCAGATTTCAGTTTTGTATAGCAAACTGCTTTCCTGTAAATCGAGGTTTTCTAACTGATATATCGTATCTTACGAAAAGATCATGTCTGGACTTGAGGCTTCCGCTTGCTTTTCAATGTATTTGAAGACTGTTTAACTCTTTGGGGCACAAAATATGATAAGATGCTTGATAAGATAATTAGAGACCTGGTCTGAGAACTTCCCATCCACAATTTTTTGAATCTTTAAAGGCCTTCTGGCATTTATAAATTTATATAGAAATAACCACGTTTATTTTAATATCTTCTTCCACTGGATTCTCCATTTTTTTACTAAACCAGTTTTCTATGTCATGTTTTTTTCTTAATTATGAAAAAAAAGGAAAATTAGCTTCAAATTCATTACCTCTTCAGTTTAACAAGTTTTCATTATATTCCATTCGCTTGGCGCAGCTGAGCCTATACTGAATGTTGCACAACAAAACCAAACAACAATAACAACCACTCCACCTGTGTTGTAGATTTCATTTGATGCCTCCTTTTCTTTTACTTCATTCGCTGAAGAAACGCACTCTGTAACCCCATATTTAATTGATCATTGATTGATCATTATTGAATTTTAACCCCACAATGATAGAGATGAAAGAGATTTTTGATGAATTATTTTATTGGAAAAAATTATTTGTTTCTGTATTCCTGACACATCATATTTAAAAAACGACCTGACTAAACACACTGTATATATTCTAAAATGACTTTTATAAAAAGGTATAAAATGTTATTTTACTGCAAATTAGCAATTTCTTGAAATAGGGAGAAAACTAATCATTCGAAAAGCACTCATACTGACACTTGATTGTGGAGGTTATCACATTCATAGACATCTGTAAATAGGAATTAAGGCAAAGCAATCAGGTAGCCATGAAACTCAATTTTCTGCTCTTGCATGAAGGTAAAATATGTCTGAAAAAAATGAGTAACTATTAGAAACTCAAATTTTAATGGAAGGCGACAATTTTCGACGTATTGAATTCAATATAAACAAGGTTAGGCAATTTCGGTGAAGTAGTTGTAGATATTTACATATAGACATACTGCCATTCAAAATCTATAACGAGAAAAAAGAATTTGCACAAAAGATGTTTAGTTAGTAAAAGATTCAATAGGAAATAATAGTCTGTGTACGGACCAAGTGGTATTTGTTGATTATCTGATTTGCACTTCACAGTTTATAGTAGGTTCTTCATTTGATAATTAAAATAAGATTCAATTTACAACCTTTCAGAAACTTGATAAGATTTGATTTTATGCATTGTCGTAGAGAATTAAAACCATTACAGGTCATATTTAAAAATTCAGTTTTTCCACTTTTTTATGTTCTACTTAACTTGCATCATGAATGAATAAAATATTCGGTTGGTATCTACAATTTGGAACACACCGATTTCATCGCCAATCTGGTTACCTGAGGAATCGTCCGGATTAGTTCCATTGGCAACTCATCGGCTAGATTGCTTACGTCATGGCAAGCGTTTTGCGTGATTTGAGTTGTTAACATACTACGCGGATTTTTAAATAACTTAAAATATTTATTAAATATTTACTTAAATAATAAAATGTATTTTAATTAGTATGATTTCAATTAGTAAATAAATGACAAATAGAACTTGGGATTATTTAGTGATTATAAATTTTTCCGATCATATAATTGAGAGAATTTTTCTTTGCCTTGTAATAAAAATCGTTTGCGTGGAATTTTTGAAGTTGTATTTGTTTTGAACGCTACTAAGGGCAAATGTTCTGCTGCTCCATTAGAGTAATTAAAAGAAGCTGATTCCGTACATTCACTAAGCTAGCGAAGCTACTAGGATCCCACTTTGCTAAAAGCGGAGCCGCTGATGTTTTTTTAAGTTAAAAAAAATTTGCCCGGTGCCCACTTCAGATGCCACAGGCATCGCGAGCGCTATTTTTCCTGCTTCATTAGAATAATTAAAAGTAAAGATTCCGTACATTCAATGAGCCAGGAAAGCTAGTAATTCTGTGGAAATTCTATATTTAAAACGGGAGATAGCGCAACGATAAACCACAAACGCAATGGGTTCGAAAAAAGAATAAACGATTAACTTTTAACTGGGACCGATGCACGTTTGTTTACCATCTTGCTTTGGCGACTGCGCGCAATGGCGCCGTTTTAGTAAGAGGGTGTTCCAACTTGTAGGTTCAAATTAAAAATTTTCATGTTAGCAAAAATGAAAATTTTTAATGGATATTTTACTCACTACTTGATGGACTAGAGTTCTTAAAATTTATACAGTTCTGCGTTTTAATAAAAATACAATATTTTAAAATTTTCAGAATTTTATAGATCTATTTGATTTCTGATGAGTGACTAAGTCTGGTAGGGAATTTCATAAAATAAGCTTTTTTTTTAAGGTTTCATAATTTTTATAGTAATAAATTATAAAATATATTAAACAGTAAATAGTTGAAATTAATAAAAATAAAATTTATAAAACAAGCTTTTATTAGCGTAATAAAATTAAGAAAATTCACGAAAAAAATGTGTGCCAAAACAGAATTGTTAAATCGTAAGATCTTAAAGACAATGCTATACAGTGACTAAGCCACAACGAACATTTTAAGAACGAAAATTCCGCAAAATTCATTAAAAATCAAATACATCATAAATGTGAATAACACGTTCACTGCCACCGACGCGCTGGTGCGTTCAGAACCTATTATCTAATTAGATAACCCCTTCTCTACTGTAGTCAAGAGATGGCAGAGAAGGTGTGATCTAATTAGATAGACGGTTCGAATCTGAGGCGTGTATAATAGCAGCGGATGAGTAAAAGTTCTAATTTGATTAGAGAATTTCTCTCAGCGTCTCTTGCTTTTACGATTTCGTTTTGAGGTCATAATTTTTATCGAAAAATACTTTGTACTTTTTCGTACACTTATCAAAGGATGTTTTAGAAACATTGGTACTTCCATAATTAAAGCGGCCCCCGTAAGAAACCGCCAAATATTCGCCAATTATCGCCAAAACGTCATCATAACGAAATTACACTGCGATCTGCTTAGCGTAATCCGAAGTTCGTGAAATAAGCTCGGGGCCGCTATAATAAGGGAGAACCGAAAACTTTTTTCAAATGCAGAGGTGGAATTCAATTCATGCTAACATTATTCGAAAAGAGTCGTTGAATCTGAGTATTTCGTACATCTCCCGCTGGGAAGAATTATGTGAGAACACCTGGATTTAGAAAATAGATGACATATTTGTCTTTTTATTGTGAGGTCACGTGAATTGAATCGTCGTTACAAAAATATCCGAAGCAATAGTTTAGTTGTATTAAGGTCCCGTTTTGAAGAAACAGGAGGGCTATTTTGGGACGGACCTCGTAATTTTGAACAGCGGTCAGATGACGAGGACGACACCTACGCTGGCACTCCCTCTTCACACCATACAACAACAGCGGGAGGCCATTTTGCCCCTCCCCCCAAGTTTGAATAACGTGCAACGGGCCCAAGTACATGGCGGATCTTCAGTTGATAAAGGTTTTCGAGCCTGGAACCCTCCGGCTCCGAAGAGGGGACCTTACCATTAAGCTACCGCGACCCCATCGAAAGCAATTCTGAATACTAAAAAATTTTAGACAAAAATCAGATGGCTATTTTCCTTTTAACCTTGATAAATAAATCAATTTCATCAAACAATAACGAACACATTTCAGCGCGATATTCCGAAATTTATTATGTTTCGCAAAATCAACTCGTATTAATGTACTTGACCTAGCATATCTTCAGTTAGAAAACTAATTGAAGGCAAAACAACGAGGAATAGATACACTTTAAAACTAATCCATGCAGACTGTAACAGTAATTAATAGTTCAGAAGTATGGATAAAAAACAAAAGCTTTACCTGTCTCAAACTGGACAATCAACCCTCTCCGGGATTTCCTGTGTCTAATTTGACTGTAAAAATCCTTCGTTTTATAAAACCCAAATCTGCCATCTGATTGAGGATTCTAAAGCTCTCCTAAGGAATCGCATGAATTCGTCATTTTCTTTCACTTTTTGGATATTTTGATTGGCGTGGCTTGCTCCCAATGTCTCACGAAATTAAATTCCCGTCCTTTTCTTCCGCATAAAACAAACACATTATGATGACGATATATTTGAACGTTTAGTTAGTGTAATGAATAAAACAATATTTGAAACTTAATATTTCAATTGTTATTAATACAAAGGAAAATTGATATTTTTTTAAACTTTATTTTATGTACAAGGTATGAAAACCATAAAATGAAGAAATAAAAACAATTACAGTAAAATTTCAGTTCGAATAATACATAGTTAGTCTCAATAGAAATATAAAGGATATTCTGAAACTCAGTTCTTGCGAAAATAAATACTGTTATTAAAATTTAGCTAATTCTTTATGATAACCTCCTTAAAAACTGAAATAGTCTTTTCAAACATAAAAACCTTCTACTCTAAATCCAATGCAATTAACAAAAATTTTGGGTATGGCTAAATTTTCCAAAGTATAAGTAGTTAATCGAATGTTCCATCGAGTGCATTTCACCTAGTCATGAAGAAACATTTTTGTCGATTTATAATTGATTCAAACTTGAAATTTAAGATGTTCCTCAACCATTTCAGATGCCAAAGAAGGCTTAATTTTGTGTGTATAAAACAGTTCCTGTTACTTTTTGATTTATGAGCTTGACTTGCAGAGTATATCTTTATCAAATAGCACATGGATGGAGATGCATGGTCAGCATGCTTATTAAAGTATATACTTTGACACAAATATCACATTAGAGAAAATGCTCTTTGCTGTGGATGAGGCAATGGTATTTCAAGTTACTTTAATTACTAAACACTCATAGTTGTAAGCTTTGTCATTACAATGATTAAACAGATGTCCATGTGAATTATCTATCCTATTAAATGATTTCATGCGTAGTTTTCGGGCGAGATTTTATCTGTAAAGAGTTCGAAGTTACGACCTTGATTTTGTGTTTCATTATAGAATTACCTGACGCAAGATTTTTCTCTAGAAGGAGTATTTAAATGTAAACGCAAATTACCTTTTACACTGTATGCTTGACCACACACATCACAGGCTTAAGTTTTTTCTTTTGTATGGATACGTAAATGTGCTTTTAAATTCCTTTTATGGCAGAACGCTTTTTGGCAGATATCGCACACATATGGTTTTTCTTTTGTATGAGTGCGTAAATGTCTTTTTAAATTACCTCTTTTGGTAAATGCCATATCGCACTCTTCACAGACATAAGGCTTTTCTTTCGTATGAATACGTAAGTGCTCATTTAAACTGTTTTTATGTGCCATTCTTTTTCCGCATATTTCACAGGCGTAAGGCGTTTCTTTCGTATGAGTGCGTAAATGAATTTTTAAATTATTCGACTGAGTAAAGGCCATACCGCACTCTTCACAGAAATAAGGCTTTTCTTTCGTATGAGTGCGTAAATGTATTTTTAAATCACATCTTTGGATAAATGCTTTGCCGCACATCTTGCATACATGTGGCTTCTCGTTTGTATGAAAACGCGAATGACGTTTCAAAGCTTTTCTACTTCTACATTTCTTCCCGCAAACGCATGAATGACATTTTTCGTTAGAATGAAGTAATTTTTTTTTCTGTTTTTCATCCATATTTAATCTTATGGCACAAACTTTTTATATAACTTCTCTGATGAAATAAATGATGATTGTTTCATCAATTTTTCTTCCTGTGTTCATATTTTCCCCAGTGGTCACAAAATTGAGATCTCTTCTCCAAGTGAGTTCTGGTTTAGAGTTTCATATCCTCGATTCAATGCTTCCTTTTTAAAATAACTATTTCACTTTATTTGATATATTTATCCATTCTTTACTCATTGCTTTCAGTCATTATCCTTTCGGTGAATTAAAGAAACCGATATATTCAATCTTGTCAAAATACACCGCACATCCACAGGCTGTGAATTTGTGTCTCCATTTTGTAATCAAACGACGAATCAAATTTAAATTTCTTAGTTTCTGTTAAAAATATGTAATTAAAAACAATGAAAATTAGTTGATTTAAAGATATATATTTCTGCTTTGCGAATTTTCTTTAACGTACTGCTTTTGTTTCTCACGACTGAAAAACTTAACAAAAGTCACTTCTTAAAGAATAAATGTCTTACCTCAAGTCATATGAAATTTTATAAAATTTGAAAGAGCCAATCTATGTGCCCGCTCCTAATCATAACCTCAATGCAGAAGTTAACGTGCCACGTCGTGAACTCGGAAAGATCTCAAAGAACCTGTCTGACTCAAGAGTTGCCACTGTCTTTCGTAATTCTAGTTTATGGACGAATTTTCTGGTTTGTTTACTTACGATAAAAACCTTGGCTTTATCTGCTTGTATATTGAATTTTCGCTTTGAAGATTCCAATGACTTAGCACTACACCGGAATTACGTAGTACAGGCACTTAAATATAAACAAACAAAGCAGAAAACTTGTCCATAGGTATAGAAGCTTAGAAGGAAAGAAAACCTGACGTGGAGGATGAGAGTGCAGTGTCCTAATTGTATAATCTATAGGAAGGTCGACATGCGAAAAATTATTTTAGTTAACTTGTTTTGGAAGCAATTTTAGATTTCTGACGTATCTTGATCAATAATCAATAGCATCCATTTCACTTTCAATTATGCTACTCAATTTAGGAAACCTGTTTAAAATATTATTAGTTTCATCTGTATATGTAAAAGAGTGTCTTTTTTGAGTATGTATGTTCATTTTTTATTCTTTATGCGCGCCCAAACCGTTTAAAGTACTTGAACCAAATTTGACACAGTGATGTATTAGTACAAAAAGAAGCTAACGTTTTAAAAAGAATTTTAAAATTCGAATTAGTTTCCCTTCCCCATTATATTTCCAACTGTTTTGTGTAATTCGAATTCATAAGCTTAGTAGAAAAGAATACCTTTTATATATACTGAGTGCACAGTGTCCTAGTTCATAATGTTTGGGAAGGTTTAAGTATGATACACATATTCAGTGAACTTGTTTTCGTACCCTTTTTAGATATCTTACATATAGGGGTCTATTCTGGTACCCTCGATTGGGTTCCGTTGTTAACGTGCGGAACCCAACCAAACTCTCAACCCCACCGGGGGTACCAGAATAGACCCCATATTAATTTGTAAACCGTTACCCCCCCCCCCCCGCCTTTTCGCTTTTAATGTTCATCAATTTAGCAAACATGTGTAAAAGAATATTAACTTCATGCGATATGCCATTTCCAGTGACGTAGCGATGATAAGTGGCGCCCGTATCATAATATTATTTTTTGCCCCTCCTCCTCTCATCATCAGTGGCTTAGCTTCTGTAAACGGCGCCCGTTGCATGGTACTTTTTCGCCCCCTATCGTGTTTGACTTGAAAAAGTAAGATAATCGCATTACCGTTTAGTCATCATGGCCAGCCACGGACGAAAGAACTCGACGGAAGCACCCCGTGTATGTGGTGTATCGAACACGATAGGGTGTCGACCCCGAGGCTCTGTCACGAGGCCACCTCTGCCTCTTGAGATTTAGTGAATCATCGCGTTTCAGACATAATCAAATAAAAAAAAATCATTTTTGTCTGTTTTTTCATCAAATCAATAATTTTGTCATCACATTTGTTTGTCCATGTGTATGTTAAATATGTAGACGCGATGAAAAATTATCATTTAAGCTGGCTGCCATTTGTAGTGGAACAAAGAAGAGCTATTCTTTTTATACTCTAGTATTATATTCATATATTCTGAATTTTCTTTTAAAGTATTGTCAAAAATAAATCAGAACATATGAATATAATGTAAGTGAATGTTTTCTTATCTCGAAAGTTTCAATTGTCTAGTGTTTCCTTGAAGACAAAAATGTTGATTAATTTCCATACGAGAAAGCTGATAGACCTGCCAGATCTGTGCGACTTTCGTTTTGATCTCGCCAAATGCCGATCATTACTTCGGAATGACTGTTGGGCCGATCGCGGCTTCGAACCCCAAATCCGTAAAAGTCCCGTACGGACCTGGTTCAAGCTAAATATCTTAAAATGCAAACTTTTTACCATGAATATGGTGCAGTTGAACAATGCAGAAAAGAGATGCTTCGAATTCTGAAAATTTAATTCATAGGCCATAAAACATTCCTACAAAATCAACCACAAATTGAAGATGAAGTTCTGGCTCAAATGCCCTCCTCTTCATCTTGACATGGTTCAAAATTATGATGTTCGTCCAAAAACAGCCCTCGTATAGCTTCAGAATGGGCCTTTAATATATAAATAACTGAAGAGAACCATTGTTTCAAGCAAAGAAACTATGCATTCCAAAGTCGACATGCATTTACAAAGGTTTGCTTGACTGGTTAGCTGCGAAAGCTTGAATGAATGTCTGAATTGTTAGTTAGAAAATATGGGAAAATTTAAATGGAAACCGAAAACAAGGTCGCTAACATTTTATTTAGTTATAATAACGTCCCGTTTTTAAGTAATACGATGATAATTTTGAAAAGAACCTCGCGCATTGTAATCGCGGATAGTTGACGAGGACGACACCTGAGCTGCCACCCTCTCTCCAAATAGCTGTGCCATTCCCCAGCTATGAAATGAAGTTCTCAAACAATGCTAATAATATTGCAAACTGACCAAAGATAGTGCGCGAGGACATTGAGTAAGTGTTTTAGCTTCAAATCCAATTAATTGCAATTTTTACTAATAAAACTGTGCGACATCGGGGTTTAGGAAGTATTTGCAGGTAGCCGAAATATCTTTTAAATTTCAAAACGTTATTCTTTGGATTTTTTTCCACTTTTTCAAATTCGCGCGGAAAGATCACTAAAGTTCACATTTTCTCACAGCTGGTTGGCAGACTCACAAATCAAGTGCTCTAACAAACATTTTTATAAGATTTTTTAGTTTGCGTGAAAAAAACTTTTAAAATAAATAAAATTTTTTAAAAACTAGTGTTTCTGTGAAAACTATATCTAGCATAAAAAAAATCTAATATCTGCCCTTTAAGTCAACTTTTAAACTTTAAAGCTACTTTTTCGAATGCAATGTATTAACACAAATCTCAACTTTTATAAAGACTAATTAAATTACAATATAATGTCTTGCCGTTACCAAAATGAATCAAATGTTTCAAAAATGCTATGCATTGAAAACATTAAAACGGCCCCATTTTGAAAAATAATAAATAAAAAAACCAAACATACGTTGTTTTTAATGACCTCAAGGAACATTTATGCCAGATTCGAGGAAAATCGAGCACGTTTTGTCGTAACTGCATAACAAACAAATCTAGAAAAACAGAACAAAATGCTGAACGATGGAATTAAAACAGCACCTCGCCTTGGTCGGTCATATATTTTAAAACCAATGTTCACCACTCTCTTGATGGTGAACCAGAAATATTTTGCTCTTTCAGTCTGTCGCATTTCGTCCTTTAAACTGGTTACAGAGAAATTAACTTGAGATCGAAAGAAAATGCGTCTTTTGGGATTTGGAGAGGTAAGAGGGAGTGAAACATGCATTCTTTAAGGACCTCCATGGGCTGAATCCGGCTCCGACAGTAGTCAAAATGAGGCAACTGCTAAATGAGGAATTGATTTTTGTTCTGCTAAAATAATTAAAACATAGTATACAGAGTAGAAAATTCAAAAACTAGATTTTACCATTCAATTTCAAATAATGCGTAGAAATTTATTTGCTTGAAGCCTGTTTCTGGTCTTTCGGAGTCCGATCAATTTAAACTTATTAAGTGTTTGAAGAAACACCGAAAGGAAGACGACATCACATTACAGCAACAGCCAAGTATTTGCCACTCCCATATTTACCGACAAACTTCATGGAGGAAGTCGGAATTGGACTCGCATAGATCAAGCCTTAAGCGGGAATCGAACCCGAGGCCCCAGGAGTGGGACCTTAACAAAACGTTCTAAAATACTGTTATCAATCTGTGCGGCTCTTGAAAACTACTTAATATGTCATTTCATGTTGGGCTTTAATGACAGAACTATTTTGATTGCAGTTTTACGTTAAACAAACTGATCCCGCGAAGAGTTTCTGCGCTCCGTTATACTCATACCAAACATTTTCTGCCAAATTGGCGCGTTCTAGCTCCATAGTTGAAGAGAGGGGTTACGTTTTATTGGCGCTGCAGGCCTCATCACACGTGAATCTGACAGATATGGGTTGATGAGAATTAAAATTATACCTATTAGTAAATACACGTACTAAATGAAGAAAATTTAATAATGAATCGTTTTAGAAAGAACAATGTTTAAGTATTTTTTGGAAAGTTTTTAATTTTCAAGGATTAAAAACAAATCAAGTAAACTATTAACGTGATACTAAAATGATGAGAGAATTATGGGAATTAGAAAAAATCTGATAGCCAGTGAAAAAACCCAGGGAAAAAAAATTTGTCTTTCGCGGATCGAACCCGTAGCGCTGTTTATGAGCGTGAAGCATCGACGACAATGCTATCGGAACTTACATGTGGAGAGTGCAAAAGGGTCTTTTCTGATTTTGATTGTTATTAATATCGCAGTGGATATAATGGAAAAGTACCAAAAATACAATGTTCAAAATAGTAAATTCCATGATGGTCTTCTCAATTTGTGAATTAAGACGATTCTTCTGTTCGCTGACTATTTTGGCGAGGATTTGAAACTTTTCTGGCTCGCCTAAGCCCATCTGCTTTATTTCTAACTTATCTGTTTTGAATTATTTCATTCAAAGTTTCAATATATTGTAAGAAATATTGTGAATTCTAAGTCTTAAACTCATCATTAATTTTATAAAACTCTGTTGTACACCTACACACTATGCTTTTGAAGTCATGCCTAACATGGAGGAGGCTTCTGATTTAGTTTTGTAAACAAACCAATCGTTGCCAGCCGCAAAAGAGAAATTAACCTCTTTTTTTGGCCCCGTAGCTTAGCGTTTCATATGCCTACCAGTATGTATGAGTATATAAATTCGGCATGCATCTTTTACTATCGATTTTCTTTTTGTAGAAATTTTGTGTAAGAAAATATAAGCCTACTGCCCCTTACATGCCTAGCGATTTCTGTCGACCGATCTTTTTATGGCGTTTCCATTGGAACATGCAATTCTATTTTTCCTTGCATACTCCCCGATTTCGGTGGGGCGACGGTTTCGTGGTACCTCCCGAAACCCATCGCGGATAGAATGTCGACCGATTTTTTTTGCTGACGTGAGTACAAGCAAGTCATCGTTGAAAAAATCGTTGAACGACAAATATCTGTGTGTGTGACACGAACGCTTCTCTGTCGAAATAACGACGGATTTCAAGTCGAACGATGCAAACCGGTGTGCATGCAAGTAGAGTTCTTTCTACAAATAATATAACAACAATTAGGGGTTTAAGGTAGCCAACCGTCATGTGACTCTGACGTCACAAGAATAAATTCCATCCACTAAAGCTCTTGTGACCGTGGGGTCTAAAAGGCGATTTATTCGCTTATGGACGAGTTTTCTGTTTTGTTTATAACCACTACAATGCCTTGACTACTTAATTCCGTTGTAAGTCAATGGACAGTTTGTTTACTTACATTAAAAAACTTGATTTTATCTGTTTGTATCTTCATCCTCCGCTTTGAACATTCCATTGACTTAGCATTAAACTAGAATTACATAGTACAGGCACTCAAATGTAAACAAACAAGGCGGAAAACTCGTCCATAGAACCTTGAAAGCGTAAGTCAAAAAGTAATGCAAATAAAGTCAAGGTTTTTAATGTTAGTAAACAAAACAGAAAACTCGTCCATTTACACATCTTATATAATGAGGTAGCTTCTCATTGGCTCTCACCGTCACGTGAATTGGCTTGCTTCTTAATGATGTCATAGCATCCCACTTAGGACGGAATTTAATTATTATTTTGACTTCTGCTATCGCATCAAAGAGAAATCAAAATTACATCAAATTATGATTATTTGAATGTTTCTCAAGAAAATGATGAATACATTTTTAGAATAAAACAAATCACGGACATATCTTTAGCATTTATAAGTACTGTTTAGCTTCACGACTCTATTTAGAAGCAAGTCAAGTCACGTGATGGTGAGAGCCAATGAAAAGCGATCCCATAAGACAGAC
>BGPR01026766.1:0-17512 GCA_013235015.1 Araneus ventricosus | reverse complement strand
GTAGTTCTATGAACAGTAGACCTCGAGTCTAGAAAAAGAAAAAAAAATCCTAATATCTGCTTTTTTTTCAGCTTTTTTTTCGAATTCGAATTATTTACACAAGTCTCTACTTATATTGGCACTCAAAAAGTTACACTTAAATGACATTCGTTATTATCGGTAATTTTGGAGGCATTATTAATTGAATTCCGTTTGGCTGGAATCGTTGAAAAAAGCTGAACATTACATGAAACAGAACCATTACAACCACCATTACATCTTGAAACGAAATAAAAACAAGAGAGGTGTAAAAAACTTTAAAAAAAACAACGCTTTTACCAATAGTTCTCAAAAATACTATAGATGGCGCCACTGAAACCTACCGAGTGCAAACGTAATTTTGCGAATTTTTTTTAAAAAATTGATAATTGAGAGCTCTAAAATAATTAAAATATTGCGTTGAAATCAAGACCCAATAAATATACAAAATTTCAGAACTCCAGTGCATTAAGAAGTGAGTGAAAAATCGATCACAAAATTCCAACCTTACATACATACAAACATGAAACATTTCGAGCTTAGTAAAAGCGTTTAAAAATCCTTACATATGCGACCTTTTTAATGATTTCAAAGAACATTCATGCCGAATTCGAAGAAAATAGAGCAACGCATTTGGTCGTGACTGCGTAACGAACAAATTTACAGACAGACGAAATGCCGAATGGTCGAGCCGAAACAGCACCTTGCTTCCCTCGCAGTGGCGTAGGACTGGGGAAAAAGGGTGGGCATAGATGCCCTGGGCGCTAGTCTTAGGGTGCGCCATTGAGATAAAACGTTAGTGGATTTATGCCTCTTTTTAAGGGGACGGTGGACTTTGAAATTAGCAAAAAATGACCAAAATATGGTATTTTATTTTTAGCGTCTCATCTCTAAAATATATGCTTATATGCGACTAAAATAGCATTATAACATGTATTGTCATATAAAATGAATATTTAGTGGGTTAAAAGGAGTAAGTACATTTGAATGACTTTTTATCAAAATTATATTTTTTCAGATTTAATTGTCTTTAAAATGTTCCAGGTGCCTTAATTTTCGAGGAAATCGCATAAAATTTATAATATAGATTCCTGCTATACATTGAAATAAAAATGGGTATGCATTTTATGTTTCGATTCCTTTAAGATAGTTAAAAGTCAATTTTTGTTCAGAAAGACGCAAAATTCTTATGAAAATTCAGTGCGTACACATGAAAATATTTCCAAAAAATTAACTCTTAAGTAGAATTACAAAATTATTGCCAGTTTTGTTCCAAATGTGTTTTTATATGATAATACGAAAAAAGCAAGAGAAAAAATTAAAAACTATGTCACATGAAACATTTTAAAATTTTTAAAAATCTATAACTTTTTAAATTTTCCAAAAATAATATATTCAGTTCCAACGATTTTTTTAAAGATATTTGTCGTATTTATACTCTAACATATGTGCATAACGAATTCCATAACTCTAAGTCAACCATTTACAAAATTGCCTAATAAAGTCCGCTATCTCCTTACAGTAAATCTGATGAGGGCGCGAAAAAATAGTATCATGCCCCGGGGAATATGAGATCTTATGGCCCAACAAAAATACCTACATAATAAAAATGAAGCAAAAAAGTAACCTGTTCTCTAATTGAAGATTGTCTTTTTCTTGATTCTGGTTTTGAAAGAGGGTGAATATTTACATTTCCTTTTTGTCTCTTTATTGTTTTTGTTTTAAAGGAATTTGCTAAGTTCTTTTCTTTTTTTCCTTTTATCCTATATTCAGTTGTTAGACATATTCAGGCCACATAAAGGAATAAATTTTGACTATGGTCATTCCTTTATACAGAAAATTTGTCCAGTTTAGAACTACAATGGCGTGTGGTCTCCGAAGAAGTATCGCCATTCTGGTTCTTTTCCATTTTTCTTCCATTTTCATTATATTTCTTACTTTCTCATTTTTCTTTTATGTGTTTTAATTATTTGAGAATTTCTATTGTTGAATACTATACTTTTTGTTGATTAATTTTAGGAAAATTTTGATGATGAAATCACTTAATACTGCTGCGTTCAGCGCGCATAAAGGTGTATTGTTATCATTATTACTATTGTTTACTTTTTCTATTTTTATATATATTTTTCTTTTTAACTTAATTTTTGATTTTCTATTATTATCTCTAATTGAAGACTTACAGTCAATTTCGGTATTGTAGGTAACTTCTGTTACACGCATAATTTAAGATTTCCTCACTAATTTTCTCCGTATATGCTGGGAGCCGATCAAATAACAGACATATGAAAGATACACTTTCTTTATTGAAAGTCATAATGAAATAAATATAAAGTTAAGTAGAATAACTTGTCTACAGAAAAAATAAAGTTTAAATACAACTACCCGAGCTAACCGATTCATAGCTTGACTGGACTTAAAAAGTAGAGCATCGTATTACACTTAACACATCACGCTGCATCGGCATCTCAAAAAGGAGAAGAAGGTACAGTAAAACCAAGTAGAGCTTATATACCTGCTGTGACGTAAAATACGTCATAGGCTGACGTAGGAATACGGAACACTCAATTGTTGCCAACAGTATGAATATTTTCTGAACTGATGTACATGTTTATGTAAGATTTCAAAATCGATGGCAGTCTAGATACAAGCCATGGTCATATTTTCACTTTTAACATACTTAAAATTATAACTAAATAATTTGTTGGATTCAAAATGAAAATAAAAATCAGTATCGTAAATGTTTAGGCGTCTTTGGATCCATAGGATAAGACGGGCCTGCTAACGGTCTAGCTTTAATAATGCGGACAATAAAATATTTCCCGACAACAAAGACGTCACGTACACTTAAAATCGTTGACAGGTTCTCACGTTCTCGCGATGTCAGAACGTCATTTTAAATTTCGGTGTCCAATCGCGAAACACCCACCAGTCTATCCGATTTCAGAACTGATACGTTTACTGCAGCAGTACCCCGTCTCCCCCCCAAACACGATATCGAATTATTTCTGGAAAAGCTCTGACAGTGGCATTTTAAACGACGCGATTCCATTGTACATACTGCGCGCGTCTCCGCCGGGCCAGCTGCCCTTAAAAGTGCTATGTTAGCTTTCTCACGTACCATTTGTTCTCTGGGCTGTGTCTATTGCAGAACGATGCATTAAGCTTAATGTCAAAATACTGAACTAGTGGATTAAGGGGGTGCAGGGGCGAGTTCAAAGCAAAGTCGAGGATTATAAAGTCGCGAAAAGGGAAAAGTCGGTGGGTGCGACGTGCGCATGGGGGGGGGGGCGGGTCAAAAAGCATGCGATATTGTGACGTCACACAGAAAGAGGGGGTAGTTATGGAAATATGGAAATAAAAATCTGCTGTATCCTTACAAGGACACGGTACGTTACAGATAATCTCTTCTGATGTACTAAACACTCGCTTTATGCAGCGAGGGCCTTATACAGAATATACCTTTGAGATTAACATTGTGCAGATGCGTAGGATTTTGAAAGATTCGAGCAAAAACACCTTTGAGTTGGAGGAAATCGAAGATTATTTCGTGTCGAAACTTAAACGTTGTTTACAGAAGCGTTGTTTGGGGACAAAGAGTGTTTTCATTGCAAAGTGCAGGTGCTTATACAAGTTGAGTAATCTTATGATAAATACAAAAAATAGCCTTTTGCGAGAGAAAAGAAAAAATCTTTTACATCCATCATATATAGTTTGTTGATCCTAGTACACATAGTGATTTACAAATTTCTCTTAGTGTTTTTTTGTATTGAAGAAATATTTATCACCATACACTGTATAATGAAGGCATTTATCTATGGAACAGGGCTAAATTTTAAATCAATATTCCAACAGAAAAATTAGAGTGCACGTTTTATTTGCACACGTAAGCATATTTAATATTATTGCTTGACAAAAGCATGACTTCAATTTATTTATTGTTATAACAGTGTATGATACCAGATAACTGGCAACAGTCAGATGTTGACTTACTTTGAATTTGATTTAAAATAAGAGATGAGTACGAATACGGGGTTGAACGATGTTACGTTGTACGCAGATACGGAGTGTAATAGTTGTGTTTTAGTGTTCTAATAAAAATTTGTTTAGTCTTAGAAGAAGTGTTATGAATGTCAATCGAGAAGCCAACATACATTGCTGCTAAATATCTTGTATGCATAGCTCTATTTGATAAAATTGGTAGCTTAAGTTATTTGATTTCTAAAACACCGGATATATTATCAAATCTACAAGTCTGTAGTGCGTTTACAGAATTTTTAAGACTTAAAGATAAGCTAAAAAAGTTGTATCAAGACCAGTGATCAAACAATTATTTTTTTTTAGAGAAATTGTGTCAAGATGTGTCCAAATAGCGCAAATCATTTTGTAATGCAGGTAAAACTACTTAGTAAATATTTGTATGCTGTTTTATAATGAAAAAATCGGTTTTTTTTCTACTAAATTTTACATCAGATATAGTATTGGAAAAATCCCTCTTAAACATTTGCCAAGTTTCTCATTTTCCTTAAGAGATACCGTATTACGTTTATATTCTTCCTAGCTTTGATACTATGAACAAGTCATTCTATCACAAAAGGCTGGTTCAATAACATTAAAGTTTATGTGATTTTAAATTTGAAACAAAACAAGCTGTAAATAAACACTAAGTTGTGCAATTGTGCATCTTTTGAACAATTGTGCATCTTTTAAACAACCTCCTCTAAGCTAGATAAACATCTCCGTATGAGTGTATTTTTTGGTTACGTACTTTTGTTCCTAATTCAAAAGAATCTTCGAAGATGAATCACCCGTTTGTCATGAAAACAAGTTACATCAGAAACAATGCATGAAACGGGCGTTTTACTATTTCGACGGTAGATGGTTTGGTTATGAAAAAAGAGGTTTCTCTCATAGACGAATGTTACATGAACTTTTGGTATCATTCCCGAAAAGGGGGCTACAGTCTTTTTTTCACATAGAACAAATTTTACTTTTTACAGTTACCGGTGTCCTAAAAGCAATAAAGTAGATTTTTTTTCTTATTTACCTGTTGAGTGAAGGTAAGATACGTCAAGTATAGGGAATTTTCAAAAATGAATAATCTAAAACAACTGTGTTGAGTAAGATTTCTAATGGATTTATACATTACAAAATATCTGGTTTGGACAGAGCCACTGTTTTCAAAGAATGGAAAGCATTTGCAAGCTATTGACTGCAATTAGATCGCAAATAATGTCCGTTGTTTTTCAACTCCCAACTACAGTCGGACCTCTATTTAACGAAGTCGCTAAATCCCGAAAAAAAGTTCGTTATATGGAAAATTCGTTAAATAGAGATTCACCTTCTAAAATACTTTAAACTACACGGAACAGATTTTAAATTCATAAGCACTGAATATTATTGAAAAAGTAATTAATCACACCTTTACTTTGTAAATTAATATCTATTTGTTTTATATATTTTACCCATCAAAAAGAAATCTGCAAGGAAAACAAGAATAAAACAAAACATTGTCCGGGAATACACTGTATTTTCAATTAAAAAATAATTTTATATTAAAATTAATGAATTTTAGCATTTCATAATAGGAAGGTTTGTTGATTTCTGCATCATGATCATTTCCATCTTCATCTTCTTCGTCTTCATCGCAATTCATTGGTGTATTGTTTTTATTTTTCACACCGTCCACTTCAAAACTGCCTCATCCACATCTGCATAGACACATGCGTTTTGAACAAGAATTCGATGAATCATAATTTTGTATCGTATCACGATTTTTTTATTATGGTTGATAAACTGTTTGGACCAAATTTTAACCAAATTTAAGAGCAATATCATTTTTTCAGCCTTTATCCACCTCATGAAGAATTAAATTTTTTTCTTTGATGCTCAAGCACTTTCGCTTCGACATTTTCCAGCTTCAAGGTCATTGATCGCCATAAAATGTGTTAAAAGAAAGAATAAGTTTGAAATGTTTAGAAATATTTTGAGAAATAGGGAGAAACGAAAATATTGAATCGCAAGAAAAGGTTTATTAAATAGAGAATGCACTTCGCTAATTGTAGGTTATTTTACGAAGAAATACTCAAAATGTTCTTGGTTCCAAGAAAAAGTTCGCAAAATAGAGAAATTCGCAAAATAGAGGTTCGTTAAATAGAGGTCCGACTGTAGTTACCTGGTAAATACATATAGTGCTATGGAGAAAGTACTATTTCCCAGCCCTTTTATTATATTTGACTTTAGAAAGTGACTTTACTTTAAGTTAATTCATTTAAGTGAATTTGACTTTGGAAATATAGGCGACAATACTTTGTTTTCGCAGCGCATATTCTCACTCCCTAAGCCTAAAATTCCGTCAATCTATGGCCTTCTGTCATCTGTTCACTGGTCATACAAAAATCACTTACAATTTCCATTTAGCCTTAATAATGAAAAAAAAAAAGACTAAGAAACTTCTAACGTTTTCTAGGAAGAGCTATAAAGGACTCGATATTTTGAAATACAAACTTAACTCTTTAGATAATTGTTTAATTTCGAAATTTCGGAAGAAATCGTCAAATGTTGCCTAGAAAAACAAAAAAAAAAAGAAAAGGCGTCAGTCTGGACAACGTATGAAATTTAAGTTTTGGCCAATATTTATAGCCCCCAAAGTTGGTTTCATTATTAGAACGAATGCATAATAGTTAGTGTGATCATGTGTTCTTAGCAGAAATAAAACAGTGCGGATTTGAAAAAAATATACAGTGGAATCTCCCTATAACGAAATCGCTTGGTTCCAGTTGAAAAATTCGCTATAGAGAAAATTTCGTTATACGGAGATTAGAGATTTTTGCAGTTATTTAAGTAAATGTTACAAACCTTTTATTATGTGCGATAAGTTCAAAAATATTTAATTAGGACTTTCAATTAAAAATGAAGTAATATTTATTATAAATTTGTTAAAATTATACTAATTTTTATTGTATAAACAAAATGCTCAAAAGAGTAGACAATTCACCAATTTAGAGAATAATATGTACTAGTAAGGATAAACATAAAATGCGTATTGTCACATCCATTTGCTGTTTCCACCCCGATTCTTGGAATCTTGACCCGTAGAAATGTTGCTCCCTCTGTAGAAACCCAGGACCCCACAACTGCATTACCCTGCACATAGCATTCTATCGTTATGTGTTATCGCTGGAATGAACCAAGCGAGTGGTTCCAGAAACAGGCACGTGTGAGAGATTTGTTTGCACAGAAATTAGCAACTTTCTTCAAAAATGGCAAAAGTCGAAAAGATAAAGGTCTGAAAAAATTCGTTATAGGGAGACAACCACTTCGTTATAAGGAGAATATTTGGAATGTTATTTAACATTCCAATAAAAAAATTTCGTTATAGGGAGAAATTCGCTGTAGGGAGACTTCGTTGTAGGGAGATTCTACTGTAATTTTAAAACATAAAATATACTTATAGACACAGATTCAAACTAATTATTGCAAGAATTCGTATATAATTTTCAATTTCCTGATATCTTCATTCTCTCAAAAAATATACCAAGCACTTTAGAACAAAACTCAATAACAACTGCTTATTCATTCTGAACTACTGCATAACATCTCTTTCTCCACTCCCTTTCATCCAGAAACCTAGAGAGATCCTTCTAGTCCTCCGCAATAATCTAGAGTGGCCGCAAGGTCGTTTCGGTGGCATCCATTTACCTAAAGAAAAAATTAAATAGAAGCCAAAATCATCAGAAGGGAATCGAAACAAAGTACACCCACCAGGACAGGGAGGGGAGGGCAGCAAGTGTTCATCTATCCGAACTGTCATCCTCTTAAAAGTCATCTGTCATCCAGCAACGGTGGACAGATGTCAATGCGGCAACGGATCAGTTCACTCCTGAGGCCTGGTCAGAGGCGAGGCAGTCATATTTATGTCCACCATAAGTTTCCCTTCTCCTTCGGAGTCCAGCTCTTGGGATTTCTTTTAAGAGGGTCTCAGTTAAATGGCTCACTTTTGATTTTCTTTGCCGCCGGATGGCAGGGTTTTGAAGTTTCGGACAGCGGGAAGGATTTGTTATTAGCGTGATTGAAGATGTCGCGGATTGAAGAATTGTGGGGTATTGTCTGCTTAAAGAACTTTTGCGGTTTTGGACTTTGTGTTTCAGTTTGCTATGGGACTTTATAAATATTAAACTTTACTGCATCACAAAGGTGTGCAGGAACATTTCTAATATTATAACCCAGATCGTCTGGTAACGCTCTGACGTCACCAACAATAAAACTCGCGCCATAGCACTGCGAGACGTTAAACAGCATTATTTCATTGTTAGAGAACCTAAATTTCAGTCATTTTAAATTTAAAAGAGTAATCGTCGTTCTAATTTCAAATTTAATAGCTCTAAAATAGTGAAATAAAATTTTCTATCGATTGATATGAAATTTATCTCGCTACGATCAATAGTTCCCGAGAAATTTTAAATTATATTAATCCTATATTTGAAATTAATTTCCGTTTCATAATAGAAAGTAATAAATTACGTCAGTGGTATATCATGCGCGTGATATAGTTTGGACGCCAAATTGTATCTGAATGCAATCGTAGCGATGTTGTTTTCTTGCCAAGAATTAAATTAGCCACCAGTGACGTGAATCTACCATTCGTTCTCAACCGCCGCCATTTCTCGTTAATTCCAGCTTACACGATGACTATCAACAAATCGCAGGGGAAAACTTTCGATCATGTTGGAATTGACCTCGATGAGCCTGTACGATTGTCCTGTTTTCACATGGACAACTCTGTGTTGCACTTTCAAGGTCTAGGATTCCCAATCACGTTAAAATTTACACAAAGACATATGAAGTACAAGGAAAATTATTAAACAACGAAAAATACGTCAAACGGAATGTTGTTTACCAAGAGGTTTTTTGAATAAAGAAATATTTAAATAATATATAAATAAAAAAATATTTCCTTTCATAAAACATATGTTTATTTTATTCGTTTTCAATCAATATTAAACATTTATCTCGCATATATATTTATTTAAACACGTCAAATTCGAAGGGAAATCTCTCGAATGAAGAGGCAATTTGCACCCGTCAAACCATGACGAGTAATTTTCTAGTTTAAAATAAAATTCTAAGAGGAAGATGGTTGTACCACTATTTGCATGGAAAATTTCATGTATGTGAGTAAATTTTCCAATTTCTTCTTAACATAGGTTTAAAAAAAATCAGCAACATGGAAACCTGAATTACAAACGATGCTTCTTCAGTAGTTATAATGTTAAAAATTCTAACTATGATTACTAACGTTCTGAAATTATCTTTAGAGGAAGAATTCGTATATTCAAAACAAGTAATTTTTCGACTCCAATATTCAGACTTGACATATAAGCATCATAAATCGCCTACTGTTCTATAGTTTTTTTATATATAAAACTGTGCCAATTGAAGTTCTTAATTTTTAATGTTCTTTATTTAGTCGTGTATTCAATGTCACCGTACTGACCCGTACTACATTTATTCCAATTCTTTCGATATGAAATAGATTACTTGAATAAAATAATTGAATACATCTTTCCCCCACACCAATTTAAATCTATTTTTCATGTATATCATTGTTTGGCCATCATTGAGACAAATCAAAATATGAAATCAAAAAAAAGTTTAAAAAAAAATAAAAAAAAAAAAAAAACTTCTGGGTTCCAAATATTTGAGCAAAATTTGTTGAAAGATTCAAAATTTTTATTTTATTATTTTTTAAACTTTATCTTATTTTAGCTTTTATTTCTTTATTTTAAATATAATTTAGTTTAATTAATCATTCATTCATGTAACTTTATTAGTTGCCAGTTTTGAGTTCAGAGCACAGTCCTTCGAATGAAGATGGATTGCCAGAAGAAAAAAAAGAGAAAAATTAATATTAGTTTAATGTTTAAAAGCCATTTAATAAGTCTGATATAAAATAATATAGTTTCAAAAATAAATAAACGACTAAATTTTAAAATATTTCTTTACCTTCTGCGAAGAGCTGTTTTAATTTATACATGATTACATTGAAAAAAATTAAGTATAAAAAAGTATTTTTCAAATGCTTGAATACTCAGAATTAGCCCTATACTTGATCTGCGTGATCTCATGAACAACAATAGTGAATGACAGATTAAACATTGGTATAACTGCTCACTTTAGAAAAAAATGACGGGAGGCTGTCTCTTTTTCAAACAACCGCTGATGTTAAAGGCTTAGGACTACTTTACTCGCGTGACTATTTTGTTTCTCGAAGTTTCTCTCTATTACTCGCAATTCTCTTTTGTTTCTCGTAGCTTCTCGGATTCTTTGTTACTCGCAATACTCTTTTGTTTCTCGAAGTTACTCGCGATACTCTTGTTCCTCGAAGTTACTCTCAATTCTCTTTTGTTCCTCGAAGTTACTCTCAATTCTCTTTTATTTTTTCGAAGTTACTCTCAATTCTCTTTTGTTCCTCTGAAATACTAATGTATGGAAAATTGGCGAAATAAAATGAAAATAAGGTTACAATTAAAAATCGTTTTATTTCTTAACAAAACATATTACAATGTCAATTTTTTTGTATTGAATTCTTCAATCGTGCGTGGATATGTTACAATTCTGTGTAGGATCGGTCGATTATATGAAAAGTAACATACATAATTTAATAATTTTTATAACTTCTGTAGTTACCCTTTGTCTCTAAAATAAGACATTAGTTATGTTTTCAGCATATGTAGTTACCGAGATATAGAGGATCTCCCATACAGCGTTTTTTGTGCCCTTTTGGCGTGTGAATCAAATTCCTTCCTGGGACCCCAATGGGAGGAATGTAGTCCTGCGTTAAAAAAAATAATTAATTTGTGAATCATAACATTCTTAAATATCGACATTCAGTCAGAGATTTATTTTTACTACTCTTCCCTCCTGTTTTTCGAAGAATGAGTATCACGGTCAAACCTGGCTTCTGCGTCAGGAAAATCAACTATCCTAGAGAAAAGGAAAACAAATCAACCCTATTTTAAATTCCCCAGCTAAGTCACCAGCAAACACTTTCCCATTGTGGCCACGAACTCGCGAACTTAACTCACACAAAACACGTCCACAAACACCTCCTTTTGTAAACAAGTTTTACCTTTCCACCTCAGCCGATGCCTTCTATCCCACATTACTATCTATTACACGCTCATGCGGTTTCCGAGTCCAATTCTTCGATTAATTTCGTCTGGAAACATCAAACACTGGGTTCTGTCCCCCGAAAAAAAAGGGATCCACAAGGGAACTGGGTGCGAGGACAACGATGGGTGGTTATTTTTCAGCCGACACGCTCACGGTTATTTAAACTCGAAAGGAGCCCTCATAAGGAAGCAATTATACACTCTGATGCTCTTCAAAGAGACAGCAGAAGGACTGACTTTGAGAAGGGTTCTCTCCAGACAAAAGCAGTTTTTGCTGCTTCCCCAGCCTCTCTTGTCATCCGCCACTTTTGTGGTTGTTGTATGCGACAGTTCGGGCTCTATAAACTGCGATTTGTGGTGCGAGGCCGGTGCTTTTCATTCCATTCCGTTCTTTTCTTCTTCATCACTGTGGTAGTGCGAAGAGCGTGCAGTGATATGCTGTTATCGTAGATTAGTCAGAAGACTCTGAAGTATTGTGAGGATGTTTTCATTTTTCCCCCCCAAGGTGGAATATATTTGGGAGGGGATTTATTCTGAATCCCGAAGTTCACATTTGGGTGAGCGATGAAAGCTCACCTCCTAGAGTTCCTAACTGGGTTGATTTTAAAGTCTGGTTCGAAATCAAATTATTTTCAACTTAAAAATGGTCTCTTCAACTTTTTTTTAAATTTCTGTGTGAATATATTAAAAAAATGGAAATAAAAGTGAATGATACAAGCATCTATTTATGCCACAAAACATTTCAACAATACAATCTTCTTACAGAAAAATTTCCAAATTATTATATTGAGTCCATTTCGAATAAAGTCCTTAGCCCTTGAAAAAATGGACTAAAATGGATTCCTTGTTTTTTGTTTTTTCGATTACCTATGAGTTTATCTTTGTTTTTTGGGCTTTCGTTGTATGACATTGATATCCAGAGACTTGTTCGAAATGTGAAAAACAATAAATAAAACATTCAGCCCAGATTTTTTTTCTCCACCAGTTGAACAATCAATTCATTGTAAACTGGACTCGCACGCCAAGAAAATTCTGGAAAATAATAGTTAATAGTTGGGGAAAAAGATCAAAGTTTGAAACAATTTCAAACTCAGAGCTGTTGGGAGTGCTGCACTGAGAGGAGTACGAAATCGACAGAAGGCATTAAACATTCTTTATGAATATCATTTGTGTTGATAATTTTATCTCTTTTACTCGGAAAAGTGCTGTTAAAATGGCTATCTGTCTCTTTAGCTGTTTATGCGAATAATCCGAGTCCTTATCTTTCAATCTTTAGAAATGAGCGGAGAAAAACAGAATTCCTGTTCTAAAGGGGAATTATATATATATATATATATTTCAAATTCTAATTTTATTTCAAATTCTAATATTATATATTTTAAAGTCTTAATGTATTCCAAAATCACTTTTCTTAAACTCCAGTTTCGTTCTATTTCCCGCGCTGGAGGTGTATTAAATCTCTCGTTTTGGCATATTTATTACTAAAAGAATATTTTAATCGCTTTCACGTGCCCACCGAAAATCATGACGCGTCTCCTTGGTGCTAGACTTTTTCCCTAAAACGCTTGCGTAATTTATTAAAAACAGCCAATATTCCCTTCACTTTGATCACGTGTTATATCATTATTCCCTTATCTGAGAGAATCGGGGATTTTCTGTACACTTTTACTAAAAACTTCAATTAAGATGTTGGTATGTCCGTCACTCTCCAAAATATTTTTATAATAAAGCAAATTGGTTAACAACTCGTCTGTTTTATGACTGTAATAACGAAAACATTATATATATATATATATATATATATCATTTTCTCCGACTTCATTTTTAACGCAACAGATATTATTTATCCCTTTCTAAAACAGCAGCTTGTATTGAGCTTTCCAAACGTTCTCAAGTTTGAAAAGCTCAAACCTCACTTTGGATAAAAAGTATGAGGTTGGAAAGCAAAATGTTTGTTTTTAAATATCCGAAACATCCTGTACACTTTAAACGCAAAATCTAGGCAGTCATCTCTCTAAAAAAATACCAGCATATATAAACTGAACGTTCTTCCCATTACAAATACCCCAGCCGAAGCGTGGTAAGCAACCAGCATCAACTTCTCTGCAGCGTTCATCTGCAGACCTCTTCACCAACATGATCTCAACCCCGCCCGTCCAGAAAAGCTGATCGCCGAAGATCAGCTCTTCAAACTCCCCTTCAGGGAATGGTTTCGGTACTTTTTTCCGTGTGTTCAGCCAGCTTCGAGCAGCTTGCAAAAAAGGTCACTCGCTTTTAGCATAATCCCCAAACTGCTCCTGTCAAACTGCAGACTGCAAAAGCATTGTACGAAGTCTATTCCTGCGGAAAGAGTATTATGGCCAGGAACGAGGATTATGCTAGTGGTTGGGTGTGGGTGAGCGGCTCTGGATGGAAATCTCGACCGCCGGTTTGGTTTTTTTGAATTCTGGAAATACTTGATGTCTGAATTTGAGTCGGATACTAAAACTGCACTTTACTCAAGTAAAAGTGCAAGTATCCTTTTTAATGTACAGGAGTTATGGTGGACCGAATATAGCCGGAATTCAGGATTTTTTGCATTCTCAAATCCGGAATTTCTGGATTTTCGAAATGTCGATTCGTTATCTCCCAGAAATTATGTTTTCAGGTAAATATATCATTTATCATTAAAGATGACATAGATTGAGAACTTTTGGATTACAGCATTCTCAAATCCGGAATATGTCGATTTTCGAAATGTCGATTCATTATCTCTCACAAATTATGTTTTCAGGTATATATATCATTTATCATTAAAGATGACATAGATTGAGAACTTTTGGATTACAAGAGAGAGGTCAAATTTCTTACCTTCTGATTATACGAGCTGAGAATTTGATTCTGAATGTGTTGTGCGTGTTGGTGGGTGCGTAGGTGGGTTTGATAAATTCGAAATAGTGATAGCTAATTTTTAAATTGTGTGTAATCGTAAATTCACGTGGTACTCGGAATCAGAATTTTGAATAACACCTTCGTTTGTTATAGTAAAAAACATTAATTGTCATGTGTACTCTCACTAAATACTACGGTAACCTTTAAACTAGCTATTTTGGTTCGTTCTTCTCGTGGAAAAAATGACTCTGTGATAATCCGTAGATGCAAAATAAAATAGTTTTTCAAAATTGTAAATGCACACACAAATGCAGGAATTTCAAGAACTTAATCCTTCCCAAAAGCAACCTAAACTTAAAAATTATTATAGAAGAAAAACGTTGGTAATAAAATAAGGAAGTAACTTTATGAAGCAAAGTAGTGAAATTCAGTAAGGGAAAGGAGGGTAAGAGTACGCAGGGATTTTTTTCCCAGTTGGCAACATTGCAGTGCAAGCAGAAGCAAGTGTGATCATATCATCATGTGTGTTTTCTGCTATCTCAAGTGACCGCCATCATTATTTTCATCCTTGCTGTCTTTCATTTATCAGCTAATATATGATTTCGTTACGTTAGCATGTAATTTTTCTGTGAAGAAATCTTAATTTTTTTTGTAAATAAAGGACTAATGCTTTTTGTCAAAGTAAATATCATTATGAGGTTTGTTCCCTTCCGAACAACGTGGCCACGTTAGAATTTAACTTTAGTGAATTCTACGGCCATCTATGGACGATTTAGAGAAGCAATACATCGGCGGCTAAGAGTACGCACAGACCAGATATGCGTACTCTTATCCGTTCTGTAATTTGAAGCAGCCATTCCAACAAAACTTTGCACTTTTATTTTATCATCATTATTATTATTATTATTATTAAAAAAATGAGATTGGGATAATAATCTGAAGAGCTGTTGTCTGGAAAAAAGTTTCCAGTCCATAGAAATCCAAATAATGAGGGAGCAATATGACTAGGCTGCGAACATACATATAATGATGATTGGATCCAGTGTGGATTACGTAAGGAGTGGTGGAATGAGGAATGTTTCAGTTACGAAGACAGTGGAGCATTAGTATGCGACTACTGCTAAATTTTCAGGGTGTGTAATCTTGGCCTCACGTCCTGCGTACTGTTACCCGCCACGTCAGGTACCAGATCGGTACGCATTTGGCATTTTTTTTTCTTGCGTTTCGTAATATATATATTGTTTAAAGCTAAAATTTTCATTTTTTGTACCCTTCTTCCTAAGTTTAATAAACTATGATTCAGTATATTTTCTAGGTTCTGACTTTTCAATTCTCATTTTTATAACGAAAAAATCCTCTGGGTGCGTATTCTTACCCTCCTTTCCCTTAATTGTTAAAAAATTTAAAATGTTATAGTTCTTGCTTCGCTAATGAAATCATTTCAAAATACTCGTATGCATCACATTAGTATTCTAAATTATTTGAAATACTGGCGGAAAGGGGCAGTATTCAGGATTTTTGAAATGGAGTTAGAATCGCTCCTGAAAGTATCCAACTCTAAGCAGGTTTATTCAGATGATGAACTGATTTAACTAGATTTTGTTGGAATTGCAGAACATAGCAGCAGTTCATGGTGATATTAATGAGGAGTCACAACTTTCAAAAAGCTAATCAATTTACTAAAACATCTAAAAATAGAATCGAACTCAATTTGAGTTATTTGAAAGAAACATCAATATTGTTACGAACATGAAAAGTTGCTTCCCAGCAATGTTAGTCTTATAGTTGGGAAGAGAGTTTTACAGGGGTAAGTATGGGATGACTGGCAGCAGCCAGGACTGGACTCCTGACCTTGGCTACCATTTTGGCGACTTGGTGACAAATTTGGCGACCTTGGCGACAAATCGATTATTCCAGAAAATGCGACCCTTTTCTCGATATCTCTATTAGGAAAGAAAATACGCTTGAATATACGAGAAAACTCCATGTGATGTCACGGCCTGTCGGGGAGAGTATATAAGGGCCGGTCTTGTATCAAGGAGGAGTGTGTGTTGATTCACTGGAACGACTTTGGAGTTTCGTCTGCAGTGCGAGCTAAGAAGCTGGTGAGCTGAGCACTATTGAAAGTGCCGTTATTGTCGTTATTAGTTATTTGCTGACTGTTTGTATTTCTAAATATAAAAGTGCTGAACAGTTATTGCCTGTGAATTGTTGTCTGTTTACGTTGCTAATCTGAGCAAGATCTATTGTTTCCTGTTACCTGTGCTACGTGTTTTCCTGCACATTTGTGAATAAACCTTCATCCTCCATTATCCTGCGTGTTGGACTGTTTACACCATACACCCACAAGATTTTGTAACAATATGAGGCACATCTCAGATCTATCGGTGTGTCATCTGAAGAGATTAACATACATCACTCCAAGTCTGTATATATACTTACACATCAAATTTCCATAAAGGTAAATATTCCCACTTCTTTAATGACATCTTGACACGAGTGAACCAATCAAGTATTGAGGTTCAAGTCTACTGCTCTGGTTTGCAACTCAACTCGAGAGACTGGTTTGGTGGGCGTTTTTCTGTCTATATTCCTGCCTGATTTCTTTAAGGCTGTAATCAAAAGGGTAAGTGCAAATTATGAAGAAGAAATTAAAGTTTCATCTAACAGTTTTAATAGCGCAAAAATTTGCCATACTATGCCGAAAAACTTGAAGGTAAATCATGAAATGTTTTGCAAAATATCTCTCTATCTTAGAAATAATAAATTCCTGACTTAGTCCAACTTAACTTTTTCCATTATTTCAAAATCAAATTTTGACATTTTTAGTCTGAATACGTGTCGCATTTGATTATTCAAAAAATTAATCACATTTAAGCTTTCAAACATCAATTTTGCAAAATAGACAGGGAAAAAGGGACTGTTCATTTCATCAAATGACTAAGTCTGCACAATTTGAATCGGTACAAAAAAATGGAATGAAAAAATTGCGCCATTTCTACGGTTCTTTCAAACACTATTTTAACAGTCTCTTTTGAAAACGTTTAAAATGGAAAGAAAGATTAACGTTTTTCAAAAAAGTCCTAAATAAAAACTAAGAATAAGCCGTTTTAAACTCTCAAAATGGGGCCGGGTGGATTATAAAAAATTCTGAATAGGCTGTTTGGGTTTTTTAGGAGTACTGAGTTAGGCCAACACACAGGTTGCGCCTTTTAGAAAAGTCCTTTTTTTAAGCAGTATCGCAGAAAGCAGGGAAGCTGCGTTCGTGTCGCCCCTCACAGCTTAGGCCCAGAGTTTTAATCCCTCCCATAGAGCAAGACGAGCCCCTAGTAATGGACCGACTTACAGTTTAAAAAAGGGGAGTGAAAAAATGGGAGGGAGGGGATTTGGAATCCGGCGTGTTAAGCAGGACGAACATTCTGCTGCTTCGAGAGAAGACAGCTATCGAAATA
>BGPR01026765.1:0-21276 GCA_013235015.1 Araneus ventricosus | reverse complement strand
TTCCAAGTTTAGTTGAGATATTTTATGGAGTTTTGCAACGGGCAACGGAGTCAGTGTTACGGTGCTCCGCTGATTCAGTGAGAACCTAATTTAAGGGATCTTTTCTAATCATTCCAGTCAAAAGATTGACGTTTAACAGATCTTTCCTTTTTAAAAATTCTACTTTTTCTATTATCTATTATTTTCTCTTTCTATTATAATCATAATTTAAACAATTTTTCGTCGCAATTGCCATTTCACAGTAAAAATACGTATTCTACATACAATATTTTTTAAAATATTTTTTTTGTTAACGGAGAGAGTTTATTATCTCGAATATTTTTAAAATTATTCCTTTAATTTAAATTAATGCTTCTTGGCCCTTTCAAGTTCACTACATGTTTCGTTTTGAAAATTACTAAATTTATTTCAAAAATGAGTATTAGACATGTAGCTGAGGAAGCTTTAACCCTTTTAAGTTCACTACATGCTTCGTTTTGAAAATTACTAAATTTATTTCAAAAAAATGAGTATTAGACATGTAGCTGATCATAAATATGTAAAGCAAAAAAATTTAACAATTTTCAAGAAATTTGTGGTTTTATAGTGAAACCAATGAACGGTAACGGACTGTTTATCCTCCGAATAAGTTATCGTCGAAATGCAATTTAAATTATGTATTTAATTTATAAGCATACCTGAGTATTCAGGATATTCAACCTTCTTAAAATTCAATATTGCATTCGAAGATTCAATTTTTAAAAAAATATCAGTTTGTACAAGAACTCTTATCATTTTTTTTCTCTTAGAGATCAAAAGCAAATTAGCTCTTGCAATGTCGATATCTTTGTGAATACTAACGGTATTGAACTGGAATTTTTATATAAGTTGGCCTATATATCTGGTTCTTCAGTTATGAAAGAAATATTACGCTACGTTTCGCCCATGCGCAGTAAAAAAATGTTAAATGTGTAGTTCCACTGCGAAACCAGTGAAGGGTTAATTATGAATCGCGCCAACAACAATACAAGAGTCACGAAAGAAATTCATAATTCATTCTTCAGGATATGCAAGCAAAATAGTGTTAGCTTAGGTATATATTAGCATTACCAGATGACGACATCTGCCCCGACAGCCCCTCTCCAAACCAACGAAAGGTCACGTGCACTAGACCCCTATACTCGGGGGGCCGGGTCTCGAACTCACGACTCTCCGGTCACGAGGCCAACACTCTGCTATGAGGCACCGCGGCTCAGCAAAAACAGTGCGAAGAAAATCGTATAGACTTAAAACAATCATTAAAATGCAATAAATCTTTATTTTAAACTGAATTTCTTTTTATATATTATTAATTAACTAGAAAATCCCCCGTCATGGTATGAAGGGTGCAAATTGCCTCTTCATTCGAGAGATTTCCTGTCAAATTTGACGTGTTTAAGTAGATATATATGCGAGAGAAATGTGTTGAGAATGTGAGAGAAACATTGATTGAAAACAAATAAAATAAACATATGTTTTATTACAGGAAATATTTGTTTATTATTTACATATTTCTTTATTTAAAAAATCATCGTGGCATCCAAAAACTTCATCGTGCATCGTGGCGTCCAAACTATATCACACGCATGATATACCACTGACGTAATTTACTACTTTCTATTAAAAAACGGAAATTAATTTCAAATATATGATTAATATAATTTAAAACTTCTTGGGAGCTATTGATCAGAGCGAGATAAATTTTATATCAATCAATTGCTAATTTTATTTCACTATTTTAGAGCTATTAAATTTGAAATTAGAACGACAATTACTCTTTTAAATTTAAAATGACTGAAATTTAGGTTCTCTAACAATGGAATAATGCTGTTTAACGTCTCGCAGTGCTATGGCGCGAGTTTTATTGCTGGTGACGTTAGAGCGTTACCGAGAGATCTGGGCAATTATATTAGTAATTCTCCATTGTTTTTTATATTTATTTACGTATCTGGAGCTACTTTGGAATTTTGAGAACATTTTTCAAGAGACAAAGGGGTACAAAAAATAGTTCCGAGCTAAAAATGACTAAAAATGGTAAAATCTTACGAAATTACGACTTGAATAAAATCAAGGGATTTTATTCTTTACATGTAAAATATTCTTTATTTCTTATATTCATTTCCCCCCCAACAAGTACAAGAAAAGTTAAAATATCATCCTTTCTAGCAAAATATTAATTCTTTAAAGGAAATCATACATCGAAGTTTAATAAAAATTTCGTGCTTTGCAAACGATTAACAAAATTAAAAATTTACAGCCTAATTGGGTTTAAAATTCCGGGTGTTTTTGATAGCCTTCACTCACGAGCATGCGCAATGCTGCAGTGCAACTGGTCTAAATCTTTAATCTAAATTCGTTCAGTTACTCATAAGATGATTCGTGTTTGGAAGACCCTTGACGAACAGCAGCGGTGGCACTTTTTTGGTTCCGAGTGACGAAAAGTTCTTTCTTCCAGAAAGGACACCTTCTTTCTTCCTAAGATTGATCGAAAAAACGACACTTCTGATGTCTTAGTTAGATAACGTCATTTTGTTTAATTTCCTTAGCACAGTTATTTATTTATGCTACAAACAGATCTTTGTGAAATCTAACAGAACCAAGCTTCATCTTAGTTTGCTTTGCTCATTTCCTTCTACTGGATGGGCATTAAAATATTATTGCTTGTTCAGATGCCAACGGAATCTATACTTATAAAAGGCAATGTTTGTGTGCGTGCGTGCGTGTGTGTGTGTTTGTCTGCGATGTCCAGACGAATCTATCGCACTTACAGCCATGAAATTTGGCACACAGGTAGTCGTAATGGTGACTGAATGCCCCTCGAAGCCGAAATTTTAAATTTTAATCTAGAAATTTTTTTATTTAATGTTTTGTGTTGTTTTGGTTGATTTTTCGCACTAATTTCTCAATAGAATGGTTTCGAATAAATGTACGACAAAAATAGATAGACCATCGGAAAGAACACGCGATTTCCGTTCTAATGAAGTTAGTTTTGAATTTCTATCGTAAATTACTGAATTTTGAGAATTTTTTAAAAATCAGTCAGTTTTGCCGTCTAAATGTTGGTTTTGATTTTAAATTTGCTGCATCCGACTTTCTAATAACACTATTATTTTCAATTTTTTTTTTTTATCCTATAACTAGAACGGTTCTGTCGGATTTAAAACAAGAACGGTTAAAATATCTTTTATCCTTTTTTTAAAATTAATTTTTTTCTGGGCCGTTGCGAGTTATTTTTCTCGATCGAGTTCCAAAAGCGGCACTTCTTCGGAACGTTGATGCCAATTTTGATTGGCGGACGCGTAGGATACGTCATGACCTTCACCTGAATGAATTACTTCGATTATTATTTCCGGATTTGATTTATATTTTGCTTGCTGTATAATAATCATTTGCACGTTCCAATTTTGTAATATTGTTTTGGATTAACGTACTCTGTACTGTAGCGTGAAAAAAAAATAAGCAGGAAAATCAAAAAATGTGTATCTTTTGTTTTGATTTTGTTTTCAAAACTTTTTCATGTCATTGTGGGCGGTTCTTTTTTTTTTTTTTTTCATTTTGTTAAAGTCCTGATTCCACGGGCAACGCCGTGCGCGTACTGCTAGTACCATTATATGAGTGAGCACAACGAAATATGAGAAAGTAAGCAAGTAAACAGAAAAGAGCAATATGTTACGAAACAATCAATCTATATCAATAAAAAAGAAACACCTTTTTTTCTGTATGTCATAGAAATCCAAACTATTGAATAGATTTTCTTCAAATTTTGCTCACGAATTTTATGAAACACGCGTAAAGTTTTAGTGAAGGTTTCGTCACAATTAATTAGATAGTTTATTTTTTAATTAGTTAAAAACGATGGCGGCGCCCAAAATTTATTCAGTAAATTGAATATAAAATAACCAAAACTTGAGAAAGAGAAATATTTAAATAATATTTCTTTTTTACGTTATTGATATTGAAAAATATCTCATTTACTAGAAAACTATTTTGAGGTTTCTTGTCATTTAAAAATTGATTCAAAACTTGATTACTCGCTTTTACCGGTTGATGGAGATTTAAATTCACTGTTGCTGTAAACGCATTTTAAAGTTCTCTCGCACACTTTTTAATGAAATTTTGTGTCATTATTTAAAAATTATTAATAACTTATGAAAAAATTAGTTTTTTGCGGCTTTTAAAAATCGTTTTTGTTATTCTGTAATTTTTTGAGAAACTACGAAATTTTAAAATATTTGGTGCAGCGATTTTTCTCATTTTAATTAAAAATAGAGATGAAGACGATAAAATTTTTTTTGTTGGTATTCCATCGAGTGCTAATTTATTTAAATAAAACTGAAACATTCTCTAAAAATTAAAAAAAACGCTCTTTAAAAATTATTAATAACTTATGGGGGAAAGTAGCGTTCGGCGATTTTTAAAAATCGTTTCGCTCAATTATTAATGTTTTCATTTTAATTAAAAAACGTTTCAGATGATGAGTACTTTGTTTATTATAATATTTCATGTAAAAGTATTTTTTACATTAACACTTCTAGACGTTAAAGTATTTTTGTCCCAAACAAAGCCAGATATATCAGCTAGTTATAAATAAACAAGAATTCTATCTATATTTATAAAAGGCAATGTTTGTGTGTGCGATGTCCAGACGAATCTATCGCACTCACAGCTATGGAATTTGGCATACAGGTAGTCGTAATGGTGACTCAATGCTCATCGAAGCCCGAATTTTAAAATTTAATCTAGAAATTTTTTATTAAATGTAAGAAAAAAGACAAAGAAAAGCGAGTTAATAGCAAGCATATAAGAAATAAACTTGATATGTCAAGCCATCTTCCTCAATACATGGATGACAAATTTACATCAAAATACAGGCATCTGGGATGCAAATCGAGGAGTAGAATCAAGCGCACACAATACAATATCTATTTATGTACACTAAAAAACAATTGTTTCCTGAAATTTCATTCGAATTAAGATTTAATAAATTGATTAAATAATAAATTCTGTATTTTGTTCATTTAATAAGCTTTTACAATAAAAAAAGTAGTGTATTTATTAAATAACCTGTAAAATTAAAAAAAAAATTGTAGAGGACACTTTTTCTTATTTAAGTCCTGAGGTACACATATGTGTACCTTAAAATTATGGGTCTTAAAATTGTTTGATCATTCAAATTTTTTTTTTTCTAGATATTATTGAAACCTAATAAAGGTAAAAGAACATGAATATCAATTTTTTATTCACTTTAAAAAAATTCAGGACTGAAGAGGATAAGGGAAAGGAGGGTAAGAGTATGCAGTCGTGTAAGAGTACGCAGGGGTTTTTTTCCCTGTTGGCAACAGTGCAAGCAGAAGCAAGTGTGATCATATCAACATGTGTGTTTTCAGCTATCTCAAGTGACCGCCATAATTATTTTCATCCTCGATGTCTTTCATTTATCAGGTAATATATGATTTCGTTATGTTAGCATATAATTTTTCTGTGAAGAAATCTTAATTTTTTTTGTAAATAAAGGACTAATGCTTTCTTTCAAAGTAAATATCATTATGAGGTTTGTTCCCTTCCGAACAACGTGGCCACGTTAGAATTTAACTTTAGTGAATTCTACGGCCATCTATGGACGATTTAGAGAAGCAATACATCGGCGGCTAAGAATACGCACAGACCAGATATGCGTACTCTTATCCGTTCTGTAATTTGAAGCAGCCCTTCCAACAAAACTTTGCATTTTATTTTATCATTATTATTATTATTATTATTAAAAAATGAGATTGGGATAATAATCTGAAGAGCTGTTGTCTCGAGAAAAAGTTTCCAGTCCATAGAAATCCAAATAATGAGGGAGCAATATGACTAGGCTGCGAACAAACATATGATGATGATTGGATCCAGTGTGGATTATGTAAGGAGTGGTGGCTTGAGGAATGTTCCAGTTACGAAGGCAGTGGAGCATTTGTAGGCGACTACTGCTAAATTTTCAGGATGCGTACTCTTGGCCTCACGTCCTGCGTACTCTTACCCGCCACGTCGGGTAAGAGTACGCATTTGGCATTTTTTTTTCTTGCGTTTCGTAATATATATATTTTTTAAAGCTAAAATTTTCATTTTTTTTCTACCCTTCTTCCTAAGTTAATAAACTATGATTCAGTATATTTTCGAAGCTCTAACTTCGAAATTCTCATTTTTATAACGAAAAATCCACTAGGTGCGTACTCTTACCCTCCTTTCCCTTACGTCTCAAACTTCTTTTTTCTAAACCTAAACTCAATTTCCCGAAAACGGCAGGACTCTAAAAATGATTTAATCCTTTGATTCTTTGCCCTTTGAGAACTTACTTGAATACAACTAAATTTGAAGCAAATAGAATTCTCTGAATAATTTCTTGTAATTTAGAAATACTTGGACAATTTTTAAGAATTTGAGGAAGGAAGTTGACGAGGGCGGCAGCAGCCGCCTTCGTGCATACACGCCGGCAAAAACGGGCCTGGGTGACCATGGGCTACAGCCCGATTAGCCCACTGAATAAGACGACCCAGAACCTAGTTATCCATGCAAGCATTTCTATAAATTTCCGTTCGTTAACGAGTCCGTGGAAAAATTAACAATTACTAAATAAAATACTAAAATAGCTAGGATTTGAACAGGTTTTAAGATAAGGCAAATTATAATTATATAAGTACGGATGATATTAATCATAATAATTAGATTACATTAAATTTCATGTTGATTTTTATTGATGGCTATAATTATTAATGCATTTCATAGATATATTCCTCTAAAAATTAATTCTTACCTTTTTACTTTCTCGTATACGAAGTATACAAAGAGAAAGTATTGTAATCGTCAAAAAATTCGAACTCGAGATTTTGACGAATATCCACGTTTTAGACCTCCCTGAGTCCGAAAACCACAATTTTGGAATTATGTCTGTCTGTCTGTGTGTCTGCCTGTGCACACGATAACTCGAAAACTATTAGAGCTACGGGGATGAAATTTGGTATGTGATCTTCACACATAATTTGTAGGTTTCTATCAAATTTTGGACAAAATCCGTCTACTGGAAGTCTGTCTGTCTGAATGTCCGAAGTCATGCGAACAATATGACTCAAAAACTTGAATAGCTAGATGGATAAAATTTGGTACACAGTTTTATCGTCATGAATGTAGGTCCGTATAAAATTTTGGGCCAAATCCGTCAAAAGGTTGACTGTCTGTCGGTCTGTATAAGCGCATCTCCAACGAGTCCGCTTTCTCCACGCGCATGCGTATTGAACGCAATCTTCTGTGCACGATATTTATTGACTCCTGCTTGGCGCTTTTTTTCATCCGATTCTCCATGCGCATGCGTACTTGGTAGCAATCTGTGCACGCGGAAGGATTGTCCTTGAGCCAAGAAAGAGTAGAAATCGGTATTCATTTAATCGGAACGCATCTCTTCGAATTTGATTTTTTACCTCAATATTTTCTGATAGTCATTGGATCCTGGGTTACAATAGGTTCGAATTTTTTTATCCACGCGGAGGGAGGGGAAACAGCACCTTTTTCGAGAAGTATACGAGAAAGTTTAGGGGACACCACTCCCGCTGGTTCATTATCAATAATGACTATGAATTCTCCCATCCCTACGAATTTCACAGCTGACACTTGTTTTCCATATATGTGACTAGCAGTACGCACACGGCGTTGCCGTAGGACTTAGGCAAAATGGGGGGGGGGGGGGAAAAGCCCAAAATTTAAACAAAAATTTTTAAAAAAAAATCAAAACAAAAGATACACATTATTGATTTTCCCGCTTATTTTTCCTCTCGACAATGACGCGAATGCAATAACGTCACCGGAAGGAATCGGATTGTAGAAATGCAGGCTGGGAATGAAAGCATATTACGTCACCTCCAGCGAGGAAGCAACAATG
Organism: Araneus ventricosus; assembly: GCA_013235015.1. Taxonomy (NCBI): domain Eukaryota; kingdom Metazoa; phylum Arthropoda; class Arachnida; order Araneae; family Araneidae; genus Araneus; species Araneus ventricosus. The sequence goes on along the minus strand of BGPR01026765.1, from coordinate 13,346 downwards.
CATTCTGGGATCATCCGGAGAAACTCTCGCTGTCAAATCTCGCTAGCAAAAAAACTGTTTGAACTGATCAGGGAAAAATAAATTTAAGAAGAAAACGGAATAAGATATTTTAACCGTTCTTGTTTTAAATTCGACAAAAACGTTCCAGTTATAAGCTGAAAAAAAATGAAAATTATAGAGTTATTAGAACGTCAGATGCGATAATTTGAAGAAATATTTATCAAAAATTACCATAAAAGTGACTATTATTTAAAAATTTCTCAAAATTCAGTAAACTACGTTGGGAATTCAAAACAAACTTCATTAGAACGAAAATTGTTTGTGCTATCCGATGGTGCATTGATTGTTTTTAAACGATCATTAGAAAAGATACTACACCCGTAAACGTGCCAAAAATTACTCAAAACAACACAAAACATTAAATAAAAAATTTTCTAGATTAAATTTTAAAATTATGGCTTCGAGGTGCATTGAGTCACCATTACGTCTACCTGTGTGCCAAATTCCATGGCTGAAGTGCGATAGATTCGTCTGGACATCGCACACACGCACACACACGCAAACATTGCCTAAATGAAGATCGCATCGAAGACAGACAGAAACAATCAGAAGGAATGTTAACCATCAAGATTGGATAGATTGCTCCGCTGTTCTTTAGTAAGTTGACTGACATTCTGCCACAGATTTCAGTATTTTCGAATCTCTAATCTTTCAAATAAAATAATCATGCTTTCTCTTCTATAAAAAGCATTACCTTCATTATAATTGTCTCTAATTTTTTGAACGAATTTAATTTAAATATCAGTTTGCATTTCAATCGAGAACATTGAGAAAGTAATTTCAGAAACCCGTCGAATCTTCAATCGAACCCTCTTCAGTTAAAATGGTAGAATTACAAGATTCATATATAAAACGATAAATTGATCAATAAAAAATACCCTCGGAGAGTTATTCTTCTTATGCAACAAATAAACACTAACTATGTAAAAAAAAAGTTCCATCACCACACTTAGAATTCTAAAAATGAATTTATTGCAAAAGTAAAACGAATTTTGAAAAAGAAGATTTTTCCAGGAACAGTAAAATAATAGTAATTACAAACACTGCCACACATAAAAATACCTTTAAAAATAAATACTGTTACAGGCGATATCGTCTAATTAAACACATAAATATATTGTAGACGATTTTATTTCTTCTGTTTATAAAGTGCTTGTTTTAGCGAAAACTGAAATTATTCTTAGAAATAATTACGATCAAGTGAGCAAAAAACTATCAACTTAGGTTTGTCGAATACTACCTTACGTTTTCAACATGCAATGAAATTTTTTTAGAGATAGCAGAGCTAAATAAAAAAATATAAGACGATAATGAAGAATACGATTTAAAGAATACGATAATGTTATATGTTTAGAATTAACTTTTGATAATAAAAGCTATAAAAGAATTTAGAATTTTTAAAAAATCTTTTTTTCTGTATTGGACACTGTTTTATTCAAATAAAATTATGAAAAAAATAATAATTACAGTAAAAATTTAGAGAACTGTTAGTTATCAAATTTTTTCGACTACTACTACTACAGCAAATCTTGTATTTTACTTGCTTTTATTTTCACATCTTTTTCATAAAAATATTGATATTAAAAAAATAATATAAAACAAAACAGATATAATTCTGAATGCTGTTTATATATTTTTCACCACAACAAGTTTTTCAAAATATTTCAAGTTACGTTCAGACTGATTTTAAAAGATCGGATCTATGCAGAACTCTAGAAGTTGGCAAACAGCCTTTCAATGGACTTCTTTTAACTCAAAATAGTAAATGTTTACAGGCACAAATGGAAGGAGGATTTAATTAGATCTATATAATTACTTTCCAACTATAATTAGTATTCAAGAAAAATTACTCAAGAAGAAAGTCTCACTATTTTCCTTATTTATTTTGTTTGTATTCTTATCTCTACCACAATAACCAAGACCCGCGGATCCACTAAAAAATTCTAACTTTTAAATAGACAGGCGCATCCGTCTCCGTATATAGAAGAGGCTTAAATTCAAGAAATATTGGATGTTTGCCTCCTCGTTTTCTAGTACAACGTTCGCATGTTAAATAGAAAAAAAAGAAACATATTTTTGTTACAACTTTAACAAAAAAGTAGCTACTTATAGTCAATAAACTCTTGTTTTCTTTCACTATAAACTGACAAAAATTACTTTTACAGTTATCCCAATTATGAAGAAAGACATAAACTAACTTTCAATACTAACTGAACTAAAGTTATTACATTTTCTATGTGTAAATGCATAATATTACCCAAATCAAACATTCGCTTTATCAAATAATAATAAATAATTAAAAGAAATCACAATTCTCTCTCTCTTCTCTCTAATATTAAAAGTGCCTAGACGAGGAATGAAATAGTGTTTGTGAAAAAAATTTTAGAAAAATGTTTTCACATATGTGCAAATTTCATTCCAAAGGCAACGAAAGGATTAATAAATTCTAGGCGCTTAACCCTCGATTTCTAACGTACTCCGATTTTATCAGCATTTCAAAAAAGCTTGAAAACTACACTAACTCAAGGATAAAAGGATTAAATGTCATCTAAAGAAACAACATATAAGCTTCAACACTAAAACGTTATCAAAGAATATAAGGTGGATTGTACTCCAGCCTTTCATCACAACAAAATCCTTTTTCTCTTTATTATCAGCAATACCTTTAGCTTCCGATTCTTAAATTTTCATCATTGGCATATCGACAAGAAATGAATATCAGTTGAAGATTCAAGAGATAAACTTCGCGGTAAATCATCAGAACCATGAACAGACTCTTTTCCTCTTTTGTGACCAGAGAATGGTAGTAAATAAATTCAAGGAAACGGTAAATTTGTTTCACAAACTAAACTCTTGACAAATGTCTCTGAAGACATTTGAAGTGACAATCTCGATCATCAACCCCAAGAACAACGGCCTGACATTAAAAAGGAAAATGGAATAATATGTTGTTTCTCTTTCATTCCAAAAGGTGAAAATGTAACGAGATATTTGTCACCCACCATATATTTAAGGCTAAGAGTTTTTAAAAAGTCTCTTTCTTCTCTTGGCACATTTCACACGTTTCCATGACTGTTTTGGGACGCTCCAACTTTTGATTGATTACTGGTATCTTACTCCGTTTGTCAGAACTTACTGTTTCTTGAATGGCTGCTACCATCCAAGATTTTGCACGCTAAATTTCGGATCTGAGGCAGGTACCCAACAGGCTGTTTGTCATACAAGTCATTTGCCTTGTAAAACACAGGGGTTTATTTGTTTGGTTTTTATGTCCATTATAAGAAGAAACAGATTTTATATAAACATATAGATAGATAGATAAACAGCTTATAAATATCAAACCAACGAACGTAGAAGTTATCCCCATGTTAGCCAAATGTTTCCCAATTTAACAAAAACCTTGCCGAAATGTCTTAATAGACAAAATAAATATTATTAATTTAACCATTCATTCAAGAAAACTCAACTAGTAGTCCTCTTCATGAAAAGCTAATTACCTTTAAATTATTATGTTGTGAAATGTCAAATTAAGTCGAAAAAAAAACAATATCGGCGAAAGTAAGACTTAGGCCCAGTGCACACCAGCCGATTTTTGTGGTTTTGGAAAAAAAAAAAAAAAAAATAAACCCCCCACCCCCCGGGGGGTAAAAAAAGGGGCGCGGGGGTTACTATTTTTATATTTTACTGCTCAACGACACAAATCAACTGGTGTGCGCCGGGCCTTAGAAAAGGCGATAACTATTAATCTGGTTAAAAGTATAATTATATTATTGCTATAGAGATCATATTCTATAACTTGTCGCCTATCCCATTTTGACATAACTGATTTTTTTTCAAATCTTTTCAGACAGATCTAAGCAATTAATCAATCTATTTTTGCATATTAGTTTAATGAATCAAAGCGAATATCATTAACCGTTTACTGACCGAATTCATATCCTTTTTTGCATATTTCTCCTCCTAAAGTTTTAGTTTAAAGTTATCAATCATTAAAATATGAATTAAAAATTTTTATGTATGTTTTTTTAATGTTCTCAATTGGGAACATTGGTCACTTCTAATTAAGTTCATTACATTGGACATACAAATGGATAACAGTGGTGACCAGACTGAATAATAAGGCAAAAGTATTGTAAAAATTATTTTTATAACTAAGCACAGAAATGAATCCAATTGAAAATTTAAGAATTTAAATGAATAAAAAACATATTTTGCTCACAAAACAAGAGTAGAAAATTAAATTTTATAACTCTATCCTATGGCATTATGGGAAGTAGTTCAATACAATCCCCTTTCTTTGCACTGTAATCTTGTGCATATTATGCATATTTACGAGACTTGTTGTAATATGGCAATGATCATCACTCTTTCGTTATCATACACAGTCGGTAACTTTTAGTCGTGTTTGATACACAGTCTGTAACTTTTGGTCGTGTTTGATACACAGTCGGTAACTTTTGGTCGTGTTTGATACACAGTCGGTAACTTTTGGTCGTTTTTGATACACAGTCGATAACTTTTGGTCGTGTTTGAGATCCATCCTTTTTTGCCATAAAATGGTAATTGTACCCTCTCGACGAAACTTCAGACGACGTTTTCTGTGAGTGGCTAAATGTAATAGTCACCCAGAAGCAATAACTATATTTAGTACATTTTGCAAATATAACATCGTTTCTTTTTACCAAGATGTGACGGTAATTTCTGACAATTTTTGCAACTGATCAACCCTAGCCACCGCAAAATAAAATTTATGAATCAAATTTCATTTTCCTGTGCCTACTTTTTTTTCTGCGCATAAGAATATCTTTTGATTAGCTGGATTGGAAGATGAAAATATTAATTAAATGAAACTATAGATAAATGATTATCCGACACATTTATAATCCCCCCCCCCTAGATTACAGATTTTTTTTTCGCCAAAATTAAAGCATTAACCTTTTAACAACCGAAGAGGATTTCCGTTCATGAATTATAAGAGAATTGCCCTTTCCATTTCACTTTCAGCAGAAACTCACAACAGAGAAATTCCTTATTTCACAGAATAGTCACGACTGGCCAATGTTCCCAATTGGATACGTGGACCTTCAACGAATTGTAGCAAATGCGTTTCTTATTTATATAATTAAATTTTATACGTTATTAGTAATATGGACATTTTTATGTGTACCAATTTTTAGAAATTTTGGATCGGTTTTTTAAAAATTTGTTAAGAATTTTTGCTACACACAAGTTTAAAAAAATCATTCTTAGGAATTTCTGTACATTACCCACTTTATATCTGAAACGTTAATTTCTATATCAAAAAAATCAAGCTTACTTTCAATTATAATTAACAATTTTTTCAAAACAATATAAATATTATATTTTTAAATGAATTTTCAATTCGATGTTCCCAATTAAGAACACTGGCCTATAAAAGGTTAATTTCATTTTGCAACAGATTTACATACCGCAAAAATTCTTGTTACATAAACCTTTCCAAAAAATATTGGGTTTCGAAAGCTTGGCTTCTGAACACATTTTATGCTTAAATAAAATTCTTCTTACGTTCAGTGATAAGAATTATAGAAAATTCACGATATTCTCTAAATTAAAAAAAAAAATCTGAAGAATTGTAGTACAGTGAAACCTCTCTGAGCGGCCACCCCTCCGTTCCGAGAAAAATTGGCCGCTCAGAAGGGCTGGCCGCTCTGAAAGGTTTTCGTTACAATTACAAGATAATTGCTATAATACATAATATAAACAAGTCTGACACGTATTTCTTATTTAAAATGAAGTTTGAGACTTATCTAAAGAGAAAATAGTACTTTATTTAATAATTTTTTACAGTTTTTGAAGAAAGGATACAATTTGTGACTGTTTTAAGTTTTTACCCTTCTCGGAAAAAACCCATTTTTTCCAAGTTCGTTTTTCAGTTTAAAAAGTAAATCTATAGCCGATGCGTTTGTTAAATGGGATGGGCGAACCCACCTGGCGGCCGTTCAGAGGGGTTGGGTGGCCGTTAATAGGGGTTATTTTAACATTAGGTCTATGGGCCGAAAAATCCGTGCCACGAAAAATTGGCCGTTAAGAGGGGTGGCCGCTATGCAGGGATGGCCGTTCGTAGAGGTTTCACTGTATTAAATAACGTAAGGATTTAGAGAAAAAAAAAGTTTTAACACTGAAGAAATTCCTATGATCTTCCATTCTTCTGAAAATTTTCCTAAACATTATTTTCAAGATATAGTAGAAAAAACATTAATCAACCCCTATAAGCAGGCATTGAAGAAAAGCTCCTACACCTTAATAAGAACTACCACAAACATTTCATGTGACATTCATTAAGATAATAAAAGAAATTGTGCTAACATAACATTATAAAGCTACTGATTACATTTAAAAGTAATTTTGAAACAAAAAAAGAATAATTGGTTTGACCAATTTTATAGTCATTAAGTGCCACATGAATGTCAATGGACACTTATTTTGTCTATGAAGTTGTTGACCATGCTAGGCATATAAGAGATTATTTTGAAAACTCATTGTTCAGGGAAACATGCTTTAATGGCGATCGAATAATAGATGCGAAAATTATCTCTGAAATTGATCATTTATCAGGTTACATCGAAACATCCTCACAAAGTGTCCTACTATTAAATTCTACAGCGATCCCAGTTTGAAAGAGCACCTGAAAACACATATACTTGGTTCCCAAAGGAAAAACAAAAATTTTCCTATTATGTTTTGTTAATGTTTTATTTCTATGGATTGTAATGTTTTAAAGCAATCAGAAATATGAATAGAAAAATAGACTGGAACTGCATTCTGAAAGAACTTGCAAAAGGTTTCATTTTATGTTTGGAAGTGCCAAATTAAATCGATCTAGGAAGAACAGAGGCTTACACTTCCTCCCAAGCTTCCATTTGCAGGCTTTTCATGGTATTGTGGCAACGCTATCTCTCCACTCAGCTTGCACGCGGAAAACTCTGTCTCTCTGCGCATGCGCGGGCTATTGAGGAGCGAGGGAGAGAATTGGCGCCGGCAAGCAGTACGTCACGAGATCTCTCTTGGAGCGGAGCGTTTTCGAACGAATGAGTGTTGTGTGTTTTTGTGTGAATAAAGTTTGTTAAGTTTAATCTGCGTGCATCCTTCAAAATTATAATATTTTGCTATGAGCTTTTAGGAATAGCAATCCTTAGACTATTATCATCCTATATAACTGATTATTCAGTAAAATGGAGAATATTTCTCCATAGTATCACTAATTTTTATTTATTATTTGCCGCTCATGCATTTTTGTAAACATTATTGGTCTTTAAACCAAAACATCATTTTGGTTCATATATATATATATAAAACAGCTCTGGAATATTAATAAACTTTCTTTTAAACAAGAAAAAAAAAATTTTTTTTAATAAATTTAAGGTTTATATACATAACAGCATCCAAGATTCCTGAATAGTTAAAAAAAAATCACTGCATGGCTGTTAAAAAAATTTTACAGAATGCTGTTGAACTTTTTGTCACTTGCCTAACTGAACTTAGTAACAAAAGTAAAAATACTATTTCCAAGACCAAATTTAGTATTAGTTACATTAACTCCTTTTTAGAGCTACACAAGGGTCCTTTACAAAGTATAACCTTGTACCCCATGATTTGTATTGATTTACGTGACTTAGATTGTTTTATTTGTTACTGTAAAATTCTATGTTGGCGAAATACTATAATATTATACCAGCATCATAAACAATTACATTACAACAAACATGATAGGCCAGGTCATATGAGCGTAAATATTTGGGCACCAATATGTTGCATATACATCATAACAAATTGATTGATTTGAGGGGTTTGGGGAATTTCTAGCTGCAAAGGCTATCATCCCCGTATTCACAAAAGGGTCAAATTAAAAAATGTCAAAAAACTTCAGGTTTTTGGAGGAAAATATGAAGGTTCTGTTTATTTTCAGACTTTGCTTGTGAGATCCTTAAATCTATAGGTTGCTGAAGAAACAAGTCCAAGTTTGCTCCAGAAATGACCACGAATGGTTGAATACCTAGAGCAATGAAGTAAAATATGATTCCAGATAGTTCATAACATTGCATGTATTACACATTGGATTGTCTGAAAGATTAAATTTATTCAAAAGGCCGGGAGTAATTAATGTTTTACTAAAAATTCTGCCGCAAATCATGTCTTCTCTTCTTTATTCATTTGGAAATGGATCTGGTGTCTGGGATTTCTCCAAGTTCTTCATAATATTTACTATCTCTGTAATTTTCTGAAGTTCTTTTTTCAGAGTTTTGCTTCACATAGGAAAGAATATCTTCCGATGCAATCCAGTTAATGCATGGGCTATTGTTCCGTAACTAATTTTGCGATAAAATCCGCCTTTTCATACCATAAAATTGTAGTGTCCTGGGATCCAAAGTAAAGTAATATGATTGTTTGTTAGAGATTCTTCCACTAACTTGAAAACAAGCTTGTGGATCACTGATGGAGATTTTGATGAAAAATTTTGTAAAGCTAGTAGGACTGAAAGACTGTCAGTAAGAAAATGTAATGGCTTCTCTGAACAAATGTTTGTTATGATACAGCATCACAACAAACATATTTGTTTTGCAAGCTGAATAATAAGAGATAATTTGGAGTTAGAGAAATCGGCAATTCCAAGATTATGGCAGCTTGTCATCATGGTAGTGTTGTAGCCTACAATGTGCAATGCACATTTGCAGCACTTCCGTTTTCGCCTTTCTTAGTTGATCTGATTATTAAATGCTAAGTTAACAAAATAGTGTACTTATTTCAATTTTCACTTGAAGTAATTAATTTGTATTGATTTTAATTAAAAATTACTTTTCCTTTATTTCTTACTCATTTATGAATATTTATACAATAGCCGATAGAAAAATAAATACATCTTGCAATGCAGGGTTTATATGTATAAGCATAACTGAATTATTAGTAGAGTCATTGAAAATTCAGACATGACACAGGTTTGGAGCAAAAAAAGCTGAAGTTCTTAAATACTGAATCATACCAAACATAAATATCAAGAAGTAAAATAAGAATAATTAATCTAACAATAAAATAAATAAATTTATACAAAAAGTGCTTAAGATATTAAAAATATTGTAGAAATATTATATAATAAAAATTTAAGGATGATAAAATCCGATGCCAAAAAAGCTGAAAACCACGTTTCCTCGGAAATGTATCATGTCTGAAAATTACTTAAAAAATAAACCTATCCTCTTGTTTTGTTTCCAGCAACAAGATTAATCTTGTTGCTTGCCTATTGAAAAATATTTTATCGATTGAAATCACTGTAAGTGTATATAACTTTGACTTATTCTTAGTGCATCTCAGAAAATATTTTATTCTTTTTAAAGTTACACGGCAAACATCAGGCTCTTATATAGTCATAAGAATTCCCAATATGAAAAATATAATTTCTTTAGTTTACTGTATTGTATTTATCTATAGTTGTGCTACACAATTTTTAGATGTGGTTTGGTTGGTTGATCGAGGTTTTCTGGGACAAAAGCCAAATCTGATCATACTATGCTAGTTATTGAGCAAAAAGATAATCAAATAAGTTAAATTAGTACATAAAGCAAATTTAAAAATAAATTTAAACATACATTACAAAATTTAAACAATGTTTAAATAACGCGCAATATGCCGCTGCCTACAACAAACACAGGAAGTCAATGATAAATTCAAAGAAAGTAAAAACCACGAAATAAACTCCGATATAATCGAATTAAATAGACAAGGAATCCATTCTAGTCCACTCTTTCAAGGGTTATAGACTAAATTCGAAATGGATTAAAATAAATTGGGAAAGTTCTAGTTATTGATATACTTCAAAAAGTTATGCTCCGTCAAGCTGCCCTTATTTTATTTGAAGACAGGGCAATAGATCTCAACTCCAAACAGAGCTGCAAAAGACAGTTCAGAATGCTTGAAAATTTTCACAGTGCCTTCCTCTTTCCGATTCTTTACCCTTCCTCTTTCCAATTCTTTACCCTTCTTCTTTATAGGCAGTACAGATGTTGTGCCTTCCTCTTTCTGATTCTTTACCCTTCTTTATAGGCAGTACAGATGTTATGCCTTCCTCTTTCAGATTCTTTGCCCTTCTTTATAGGCAGAACAGCTGTTATGCCTTTCTCTTTTTGATTCTTTACCCTTTTCCTTTATAGGCAGTACAGATGTTAAACCACAATTTTTACCTTTGCTCACAGATTGGTACAATTGCTCTACTATTAAATGACACGATTTTGTTATCCCAGTTGAACTAGTATTTCTGTGATCTTGACTTAATTGAAAATCATTTTGATTTTTTAAAAAAAGTGCTCAGGTTTATTTGTGATAAATAGCATTTTTAGGTGGAAAAAGGTTCCGAAATAACTATAGCAGCAATGAAATTCAGATAAAAGGAACTCTAGGGTCAACAGTACTGCAGTTCATTTTTAACCCTCTGGGTGGTTAACTATTTTGATGTACTAGACTTAAAAATTTGCTTTTAAATAGAATAATTGGATCTTTATTATGTTCAATCAAGTCTCTGAAATCCTAAGTACATTTTATCCACAGTAGTTTAAGAAATTATGCACATGAACATGAATTATCTGCTTTTCAACTCAATATGAGAAACGGAAAAATATGAGAAAATGCTTAGAGGGTTACGTCATGACTGGAAAGTACATCGGCAATTCTGGAAGAAAGGAACTGCTGCTTCCCCGAGTATTTCATGAGAGATTTTTAATTTTGCTACATTAAGCCTCTGTGAGGTACAGGTGATTTCTCACATCACTTGGGTATATTTTGCACATCTTCTTAAAATCAGTTGGAACAGGTTTCAAGCCATTTTAGGCATCTTCAGAAACTTTCACGGATTACTCATTGATTTAAACATTATATGTAAAATTAAATAAATAAATAATTAAAGTTAAACATGGAAAAAAGTTGGGGTTCAGGTTCCAACAATGTCTATACATGCACTGCTCTGCCAACATCACGAGACACTTCTCAAAGTGTTTTCTTTTAAGTTACAAAGTTTAAACAAGTCCATACTTTACAAGTTATATGTCATTTTTTCAGAAGTTAATTGGTTACTTTTTTTTAAATGCACAAAATAGCACTTAACATTAATGGAATAAATGGAGCACACAGTATCCATAAAACTTGGCGTTCCAAATAAAATAAGTTTTTCTTCTATAGTAAGAGGAACAATGTTTGACATCAAGCATGCAATTCAACAGCACCTTTAATTGGATAATCAATACTGATTGATGTGTAATTGAATTCTTTACCTCTTTTAATTCCATAATAATAATCATATAAAAATAATTAAGTTTTTTTGTGTTTGCCTAATGTAATTTCATATTTGATCATTGGCAGTTTTTAATGTAATGAATACCCACATAAAAAAAAGACACTAAGAACATGAAATGACTAACAAAGTTTTTCATTGGTGTTTCATTTAATATATAAGTTACATTGCTTCAAATAAAAGCCCATTCACCCAGACAATTATTACCTTTGCATTCATGTATAAAAGTACATTTCAGCATTTAATTTATACTACAAACAAATTCATTCAATACAAGAAGTATGTAAAATTTAAAGATGAAAGTTCATTACAATAGCTTTCCTCTTCTGCACAATCTTTCATAACTACAAATATAAAGTAAATAAAAATTTTATAAATTCATTATTACAATTACCATACTGTGCACACAATTCACTTTACAAAATCAATAGTGTTTTCTTCACTGAGATTAGATAAAAAGGAGGAGTAATTCTTGTAATGGGAAGACTGTAAATAACATTGAAAGCAACCCATAATCTGTACAAGAACCTTCAAAGGAACCTGTCTACTAACCTATAATTCACAAGATATAAATCCATAAATAAATGCAACTAATATAGAACCACTACTAAAATAAATATTTTACCATTAAGTAGAATACATTTAAAAATAACACTAAATAATTTGAAAAGTAAAATATAAAAAGTAACTTCATTAAATGCATCAATTATTTGTTAACATTGCAATACATAAAAAAGCAGAAAGAACAGTGGACTTCAGTTGAAATAACTTTTCCCCCTTGATTTTCAGTTCATAATTACAGTTTTAGTTATACGTTTTACTTCAACTATTTTAGAAAAACATTTTCTTTTATTTTTAATTTGGCAATATGAAGAATATAATCTTTTTCCTAGCTTCAAAGTGTATTGCTACAGTAAGTGATTCATTTACCAAGTCGGAAAATAATATTATTATAACATCCAATGCTCATTCTTGAAATTGTAAAATGATCCAATTGGTAAGAGACAAAATATTACTTTGACATTTTCTCTCATTTGAGCTATATTTCAGAGATGACAATTTTCAAACCAATTTAAAATCGGGAGATATGAACCCCGTAAACACTAGAAGAAACAGAATGGTATTTTAGTTGAACCAAAATTAAAATTTGCACTGTTGCTACACGTTTTTAATCAGCAACGAGACACCCCAAATATAAAAAAATATACCTGAAAGTTAGGCATATTTCTTTTTTATTGTCATTTTGAGAATTTATTTTACCACTGTCAATGCTCATTATAATAGACGAGTTCAAATATATGTATAAATGAAATATTTTAAAGATTATTTAATCTGAGTCCACAGCACATACATAAGTTGCTTTGCTACAAATTTCAGTCCTCAGACATAAGCATAAAGCAAAACATTCAAAAGCAGGCAGTAAAATCAATAATAAATTTTTACAATATCCTAAAATATCTTAGGACAATTTACTCTTAATGTGTACATAAAAGAACACTATAAGCAATAAAAGTAATGAAACAAATAAAACAAATTTATTTCTTAAAAAATATTTTCAACAAGTTAAAAAGTAAAAGCAGGTGTGGCTATAAATAGTTACATAATTTACCAAGCTAATAAATCAGTCCTAGGTATCCCTTACAACAAAAACATTTTAAGAACGTGCAATAAAGCAAAATCACTCAAGTTTAGAATCTTTTTCAGTTACACAAATCCATCAACAAAAGCTAAATAAGGAAACTTAAATAAAACCGAGGTCTCAATGAAACTATTGCTTGCACATTTATAAGATATCTACATGCAAAAAAGTTTGCACTTGTTAAATGCTAAATATATATATATATTCCACTTAAAACAATTTAAATAATAATGGGACCTGATTAAAAATGAAACCCAAGTGCTAAGTTAATTAAAATAGTCATCCATTGAGATGGGATCACACTACGTGAAAATGTAATAAAGAATGTGT
>BGPR01026764.1:9940-21278 GCA_013235015.1 Araneus ventricosus | reverse complement strand
AAGATTCAGTTTTTATAATACTACACTATTTATTTTTTTACATCGGTTTTATCGTTGTAAAATGTAGATCATTACTTTGAAAGAAATAACGTTTAAAGTGCAGAAATAATTTCATCTACTACCGGTATTTGAACTCAAGCTAGGGGCATTCTCCTATCTAAAATGTGGAAACGATACTTTTCTATTTAAGAACAAAAAGTAATGAATATCTTCCGATATATTCATGTTATTAACCAAAAGATTTATTCGCTTTGGGTATCTTTTCATGAGAAATTTATTTATGACATTAAAATAGGTGTTACCATTAAATAAGTCAGTAATTGTAAAATATTTAGATGACCTCATATAAATTTTAACCATAGGATCTTTTATATACGATTAATTCCTGAAGAGTCGGTACTTTTTTTACCGAAGACAACGATACATGGAATAATGCTGGGTGGCTCCTTTTTTTCCCTTCACTGGATCTTGTCTACACGCTCGTCGGGACAGATAGACCGTTAATACAGCGGAAAAAATTGCTTCATTATAAAAAGTTTAACCTACCTATACATTTATATATAAAACAATTGTAGATATGTATCAAAATGTTGGACCCATTGCAGTCAAATAAATATCCTATATCGAATCATTTTTGTTCACTATGTTGCGAAACTATGCACCTATGTAAGCAGGGTTGGTGTTCATAAGAAGCTCGAGGAGAGATCAATACGTGTGATTAGTGATAGCATTGATTTCATAAAAGCTGCTAGCCAACAACAGCTTTTCTGAAATAAATTTAAAGCACGTATCACAGACATCAACTGATTCATGACATGTAGAACGTATGCTGGAAAGTACCGCAAGCATTTGTAGAGAAAAATCTCTGAATTCAAATTCACTTGTTTCTGATAACAAAAAGTGGGGAAACCCGTTTCTATGGAAAAAGATTGAGATTCTTCCTCCCCTAACTCGAAGAATAATCTTTAATTTGAAAGTTTGAAAATCTCAAAATTGGATATACTTCCACTCTTTGGGGAAAGTTCCTTTCATCGTAATTTGCTAATAGGGATAAAAAGGGATGTATGTCTTGTCTGTTCAGTCTACCATGAACGACTGAGATGCTTTAGAAGAAAGTAGGATATGAATACGGAGTTTCGAAGACGAAGATGTTTCTTTCGCCACTATATATTTTGGGAAGGGAGGATTTTCCAAAAGAGGCAGTACCTTTAAGGTGAGGTATAAGAATTTAAAACATTTATGCGAAACAGTAACAATTTAAGAATAAGTTATACAAAACATAGTAAAATTAAACTCATATATATATTGCAGTCCATCAAAGGTAGTCAATAAAATTTACTTTAGATCCCACGAGACATGAAAAATGGCTCATGAGGCATCTTTCCAAGAATTGAATTCTGATTAAAATTTAAGCCCTTTCGTATAATGTGAGTTACACTTGCATCCAGTGGATCAGTACGCGGCTCAGTATTAATCACATGAGTAGCGTAATCTACTTCTTTACTTCTGCCTAGATGACTATGTCTTCCGGTTGTGTGTGATCTCACTTTCTTTTTAATTCTTGTAAGAGAAATCAAATGGAATTCAAAACTAATTGATGTCAATCAAAACAGTCATCAATTTTTGACCCCTTACCACAATATCTTTAAGAATTATTTTAGACATGGCGCTCTATGCACTGGAAACTTATAAGCCAAATTGCAGTTCTATAATATAATATCTACAATATCCAGACTTCTCAGGAAAAAATGTTTTTGTATATCTCAAATAAAAAATTAACTTTATTATTCTCGTGTGAGACATCAATTTAAACCTTCCTATATCATTCAGTGTTTAGACCAAAATTTTGGAAGTTTTGTAACATAATTGTGATTACAGATGTCACACTCGCTGAGTTAATTAAATGCCACTTAGTGTCAACGTTACATGCGAAAAAGAATTATATTTACATATAACACATTGACGAATATATTAATACAAACTTATAAGCGCGATTTTAAAAATGCAATATTATGTACACGTACTACTCGATATGTGTGCGGATTAATGCTCAATATCTAAGGACTCACAAAAAAATTAACAGAGAAACATTTTCACGCTTTCATGCATAACAAATCCATGTTATGTTCGATCAGAGATTCATTCAGAAACTAGTGAGCCGTGACGGCGGAGGCTAAGAAAGATATTTTTCTTCTTCACGTGCAATCTCTACAGGTTTCAACCTAATCATTTCAAAAATAATCGTCTACTCCTCTAGCTCATTCTCGTACCACATCGCTTCTCCGACACGTCCTTTACTTCTTAGTCTTCTTCACTTTCGCACGTGTTCCTTTTAGCTTTTTGAGTATTGTTGTTTAAGCGTAGCGTTAATTTTACTGGTGAAATAGAGATGTGAAACGAAACTAACGTTTTAAATGGTAAATAAAAAGAATTAGAAATCACTCAAAAACTTGATAGGTGGAGAATCAGCTCATTACTGATGCAGAAGATGTACTAAATGAAGGAAATATAATTTCTCATTCTGCTCAGCTCTACACATCTGTGAAACTTTGTTAGATTATACGGACAAAGAGAAGTTTGATTGACGGTGACATTATTGCGGTTCGTCAAATATGTTCGATATACGACAGAGATGAACAAACAGCAGAAGCAAGACTCGTTACAAGATTTTTAAGCAGCAAATATTAGTCGAAAAGTCCCAGTATTTGCAGTTTGATGTTATACAGCAGACAAATGTAAGAAATTTTTTTATATCAGTGTACTGATATTGATTTTTTCTTTAATAAAAAGGAGTTTTCAAGGATTATCCGTGTTTTTTCTATCTGTCGATCCCCGGTGATGTACCTTGATAATCGGAGTGCACTGCTATAAAAATATTTATCCATCTTATCGTCTGCAACTTTATATTTAATTAAATGAGAATATGGTAGCAGCGTAAACGATTTTGATCAGAAGCTTCATAAACTTACAGTAAAACGATCGAGTGTAAAAATTTTTTCTCAATGTTAATTTTTTCTTATATTTTCTGATCATAAATGACACTTAGTAGCTTAGAACATATTATACGTAGGTAACTCCAATGGCCTTTCTCAGAACAACAGGTAGGCTACTGCATATAATCTTAGAGTTATTTTAGCGAATATGCTGAACAACTAAAGGTATCATCATTAACAGATCTCCTGGACAGCTCCTCCCTCCATGTTTCGATCAGGAATGAAACATGATAGATTAAACACTGCAGATTGAGGTTTGAAGTGTTTTTGCTTAATTGACATTAACAAACAAGGAAATTTATTTTTAAATTTAGCAAAAGTTTTTTAAGTAATTATGAACGCTACAGTATATTTTATTAAAATGTATTTAATTCACTCGTCTCAAACTTACCGTATTTAATAAACAATATGTAATTTTCCATGTTATTAATGCAAATCAGTCTCTTTCTAAACCTCATATACTAGAAGAGCAAAAAGATAAATGAATATTTAATAAAAGAAGGATTCTAAAAGCTGCGTCTCTTTGTTTTGTACAATGGTGATACCATCACTATCACTAGTTAAAATTATTTCTGCATTGAAATTATGCAAACCCGATTAACTCTCTCCAAATTGTGCATGTCAAATGGAACGTTTCTATGCATCTTCATCTGGATGATTGATTTAATTGTGTGAGCAAATTGTTGCAGAATTCCGCTAACTAGTCCATTATATGGATATATCTTAAAAGTCATAATTTAATTTTCTCAGTGTAGAAATGCTGGATATTAATTTAATGGATGGCTCGTTTTAACACATTTCTATAATACTATTTGAAATACTTTCTCAAATACCTGCTTAGTTCATGAAAACTGTTTGTCATTTATGATAAAACATAAGCGGCTAGAATTGGTTGACTCTCAAAGATTTGGGTTCGAGACTCAGTTCTATTTGCAAGATCTGTCATGTATGCTTGTGTCTTCGTGAGGGTTAAAATCCATGTCTTGAACAATTTTCATGCTGGTGCAATTAAAAGTCTGGAATGTCAACCTTCCATTCGCATTTCGTCCATAAGAGCACAAAATTTCAAATTGCAATTCTGAGGTCAAATTAACTCTTATATGGGAGTTAAAAAACAGAACATTAATGTAACAAATCATTTTTGAAACTCTGACATATCATATTAACCCTCTGATTCGTAAGACTTTTGTGCTCGAGGGATCTCAGAAGTACTGGAGCCTCCGAGTATTTTCAATGATGAGAGACTATTCCTCACCCACGATGTGGAGCTGGAATTGTTAATGAGTTGTTATACAAAGATACTCTTCTTATCTTCTTCTTTATCTGAAGGTGGCTATTAGAGGTTTTATTGCAAGGAAATGGGTTTGCCTGACATGGGAATTTCAGAAAGTTTTTCCTGTCCAGTCTCAGGAACACTCTAACGAATAAACACCTGGTATTTAAAGCAATCACACTTCATTTTAAAATCAGCACAACACGTCTTGGACTTATCGTGCTAGAGCTATTAGAGCAGGCTATAATCCCTTTTTTAATGACGCCCATACCGTTCATTTCATGGAATTTCTTTCTAATTCTTCACCGTATAAAAATACTTAATAGACTACTTTCGAAGGAAGAAGTTATTCTCATAAATCATATAAAAAAATTTCATAGCACCTTGCAAGTATACATTGGTTCATTTATACGAAAACCAAAAAAAAATAAGGAGGTAATCAGGAGCCAAAACAAAAAAGCAAACAAAGGAATCAGACGGCCCAGAGCTTTTTTCTGAGAGGGCTAAGAACTTTATTCGAAATGGTTCAAAATAATAATTAAGGAAATTTCTGTAAGAAGCTTTAAATATGGCTGCTCTTAACTCGAATTTCACAAACATTATTACTCTCTTCTTTAATTTTATTTTCCCAATTTTTTTTCTATAAAGAATTTTATTGTTTATAAATAAGGTACATATTCATTTGAGTTTAAGTTAAGATTCTATTTTAAATTTATTTCTAATTTTTTTCTAGTTGTATGTTTTTAAGCTTAGGTTCATTTTGAGTGGTAGCACAATATTTATATTAGGTGGCATGCTGCTTTTAGACAGTTTCTAAAACCATTGGACAGTTCAAAGATTTCATTTCATGCTGGAGTGAGGTTGAGGAGACACAGCCACCCCTTCCAACGAACCAGGGACGCTTCTAATTTCTGCCAAATGGAAGAAGGCAAGATAAGTTTTAAAATGCCGAGTATCGAATCAATGTGCAAGCAAACGCAGTTAATAATGTAAATACCGGACCAGATGCCATATGGATACGGCTATAGGATACACAAAGATGCAGAAATAACATTATTGTCGGGATGACTTTTCCTTCGGTGAGACTTGTACACTTTGTTATGTGCAAAATATCAATTCCTGATATTTTTTTTTAAAGTTCTTGCCATTCAAGTTATTTACGATTCAATGGCTGTGAATGGTTAACAGGCTATATTCAAGACTGTCTTTTCAACCTCTCCCATATGCATTTTATTAAGATGTTTTAACTGCGACGATATCCAGTATTCACTACGTTAGCCAAACAGCAGCATAAACCGTAGCACTGGAATCAACACAAAGCCTAGGAAAGGAATCACTCAGTAAAGTGGTTGACATTTCCTCATATACTCTTAATAATGATATTGGCTTAGTACTGTATTTTCCGTCGCCTCCTAATTTTGCTGAATGCTGAATTTTGACTCATATCTTATATCTGTCAATCAATATTTGTAATCTTCATTATGACACCATTGATTTGATGTTAGCAATACCGTCTGGCATTTTATTCTAATTATGCTTTGCTTTCGTCACATTAATTTAAATGAAAGAAAGGTGCTTTCGATTCTGATAGATCAAATTGACTTGAAGAACGAAAACTATAAAGATGCAATGATTTGATACATGTAAATTGATATGACACGGTTTCCTTCTCGGCTTTGAACCATCACATAAAATTAACTAACTTTCTTTTAAATGATGATGTTTATATTGGATGATTTCTGTAAATTCAGCATGCATGGCTGAAAAATCTTCCAACACTCTGAAGCAGACCGTTGGTCCTAGAGCTACCAAACATCAGTAGTTAGTTTACTTCACAACCCGGGTGGTAGGCGCTGACTAGAGGAAGACTCCAGAATTTTTAAACGGATTTTTAATCAGAATTAATCGAGAATATTTATTTATTTATTTTTCCTCATTCGTTTCGAAACATATTGTTGCAAAAGAACGATTTAACGCTTCTTTTAAATGCAAAACTTATATTCTCACGGCTTATTTTCGATCCACTTGGCATGCAAAACTCAAGTTGAGATATGCTCTGTTGAAGCCTAGATCCTCGACCTACATTACATTTTTTTCCTCTGACTGATCGTTATTTGGTTATATTCTTCCAGCACTAATTTTTCATTCAAACTGGTTATAAAAACTGCACATAAAATCCATCTCTGTATGTATAATTATTGTATAATAATAAATTCTCACGTAACTTATTTTCGATCCATCTTGGCATGCTGGAAACTCAAGTTGACATACTCTGATAAACTACAGATCCTCCTCATTACTACGGCCCATTTTTCCTCTGCAAACTGATCGTTGGTTATATTCTTCCTTTTATTTTCAAAATTCAAACTGGTTACAAAAACTGCACTGAAATCCATCTCTTGTCTATAATTGGTAACACTTAATATGAATTCTCACGTAACTTATTTTCGATCGGCATGCTGGGAACTCAAGTTGAAAATACTCTGATAAACTACAGATCCTCCCTCGACCCTACGACCATTTTCCCGCCTGACCCGTCGTTATTTGGATTTAAATTCTTCAACACTATTTTCATTCAAACTGATTGCAAAGCTAAATCCATCTGCTATACCTATATAATTATTGCGCTTAATATAGAAAAAATATAATACTGTTTACAAATGCAAATCTGTCAAAAAGAAGATTTTCTAGTGGTCAGTTGGCCATAGACTAAAATGTTGCAGCCCTCTCAATCAAAAGGTTACGTTTCGTTCCGTTGAAGCCTTTGGAGTAACCTTCCATACTCCCCGTTAGTGGCGCTAGGCTCTTTTCGAATCAAACTCCTCAACGATGCATTCGCTTTCTCTGCGCGACGTGAAACACTACACGCGAGGACAAAATAATGGATTTAAAACATAATTTGATATTTGACTCGACCAAAGATCAGATCGACTTTTAACAGATTTCTTAAACCAATAGAGTTTGGAATAAAATTCACTTTTTTATTTAAAATATACTCTTCAATAAAGTAATACTTTTTTTAACCTGGGTGCGAAATTATTTTGCGAAAATATCTTCGATAATGTGTGCTGTCCCAGTATTCTAGAACTGTCAAAATTAAGAGAATAATTAGCGAGAAAAGAGCCTTACTCATGAACTAAGAAGGTAGCTGTTGTTAAAGAATTGCAAAAGTGGTGTCTAGTTGTATATTGTATGCCAGGCAGTGGAGATCCATTTACAGACTGGCTAAGCGTTCTTATCTCAAACTATGAGCCTTCGGGAAAGCTAGAATCCCAAAAAATTATATTAATACATCAAATGAAAGTCAGTAAAATCAATAAGTACATAAATTTATAAAAAATGTTTAACCTTTCAGGTAGGGCATTCTCTCTGGCCTGTAGCGCCTGTTGATCCAGACAATGCACCCAAAGAGGTGCCACTCATAGCGCTTTGACAGTCTTTGAGTATTTTGTGTTTCCTTATACGACTGAGCAGCGCCACCTTTGTATACTTGATACAAAGGGACTTTCCGGTTTAAATAAACAATAATTATTAAAACATAATCAATATTTATATATTATGAAATTAATAATGATTAAATTTATGTTCGAATGATTACTCTTATTTAATAAGCACGTTCGTCTCCATGGGTTATTTGAGTGCCCGTATCGCCGTTAGAACGAAAGGGTTAATGCAGGTTGGAGAAAAACCTGCCGGTTTAGAGAAGCTGAAAAATGGGGGGGTTTCGGTTAACCTGTTTTTTTTCAGTTATTTTTTGTCCCGGTTTTTAACCGGTTATTTTCAAATTCAATAACCAGGTAAAAAAAAAGGGTCCAGAGAATGAACTCGATTTTAGATTCGACTAGACTAAATTTCCCAAAGTTATAAAGCTCTGAATTTTGTACCTTGGGCCAATCACCAACAGCTTACTTCCTCAATTTGTTGGTCATTGAATTACTGAAAGAGTCTTTTATGAAGAAAATAGCAGACCAATCAAGATTATTTCCACTGCAAACACAATACTATTCAAAAAATTTGCCTAGACTGGCGTGTTTTTTGTAATAAAAAAATATTTATCTTTAGTCGGAAGTTCTGTAGACATTAAAGTTGTATACTGAATGATGTTGATTCCGATGGGAGAGTGTCATTTCACGGATCAACACATCTTCAAAATTCTTTTTTTATGAGCAGATGATAAATATTAGCCGTTAATTTCTTGTGAAAATAATGTTAATAATAAACTTTGTCTACAATACTTACTTATTGTATAGTACTCATTCGCCTTATTATTACATATTGTAATCCCTTATTTATAGATGTTACTTATTACATTAATTAAATTATTGCATTTAATACTTATTTATTGCCTGTGTATTAATAGAAAATGATATACTACAAAGCTGTTTCTTTTTTTAAAAAAACCGAAAACTTGTTATTTTGAGCTTTAACAGCGTTAAAAGAAACAGTTATTTTTTGTAACCGTCATCGATGTCACGCACTTACGAGCCCATATATGCAAGACAAAGGCAGAGAATAAGTAAAACTGAAACTATAAACCAACATAAAGTTAAAGAATAATTTACAGTTAGAAATCTTTAACATCATCGTTGAGCTGAATCGATAACAATTCTTACGATGAAAGGGCCTTGCAGCAGTGGTTCAAGGAAACCTTGTTGAAGACACAACAGGAGGAGCTTTAATTGACGAGAAAGAAGCATGATTCCTTTTCGACCAGAGAGGATTCGAGGTCCTGTTTATCTGCCCATTTAGCATTTCAGCTAAACGGTATAAAATCTTGTTAAACGCTGTCACATGTTTATTACGTACGACTAAAACCAAATTGTTTAATTTTCTTCGAGAATTTGGCACCAGACGATTTCTCCACCTGTCTTTAAGTTGGTTAGTTTAGTTATATTAACGTCCGTTTCGAAGCAGCATCAGAATATTTTGGAACGAACCTCGTAATTTTGAACCGTGGTCAGATGACTACCATGGTCGTACAAACGATACATGTATAAAGGAATTTTATTCTGTTTTCAAGATAGTTTGTCTTTCTAATGAAACTAATTCGTATAATATTCATTTTTTTCAACTATTCTAGTATGGCACTCAACTCATAATGCCTCCCAAGCCACCAGAGAAATAATAGCACAAGGCGACAAATGTAATTTTGTAGATACTGATAAAATCAGAGACTTGTATAAAATAATTTCTCTGAAGAAAAAAAATAGTTGAGACATTAAACAGCAATGAAGTGTGCATATTTATTTTTAATACAGATCTGTTCACAGAACTATTACTATAAATAATAAACTACAGCAGACCATGAAAAACATACTTTTAAGCATGATCTTTTACTACACACTGCAAAAATGTTTTTATATATGGTGCGCTCTTTATGAACGCAAACACGCTGCTCAGAGATGAAGAATATTAGCTGATAGTTGTTGCGCAGAAATTCACTTAATGAATATTTGTTCAGTGAGCTTTAGCAGACCCGGGGAATTCGATCCGTGCGCAACATTCAATTGAAGCCCACACCTTTCAACAACACCATCATTTACCAAAATCAGTTTCGATTGAGAAATATTTTATCCTTCCGAGACATACTTTCTTTGTAATTCTTATCGATTAAATTGACATTCATAAAATCGATTATGGCGATTCTTTGCAGACATGCCATTTCTAATGATATTATCATAAAATTTCATTATTTGATTAATAGTCTGAACTTCGTACGCTAACTTGCCATTATCTTGACACTGGACATGGTATTTAGGACATTCCATGAGTAGTTGGATTATTTGCAGAAAACTATTGAAAAATTGAATCCATTTCTGATAATTTACTGCTTTCTGTGAAAGCAGGTTCCGACAGTTTACGTATGTAAATTAATTAATTACATAATATTATCTTGACTTCTAAATATGGGGGGTATCTTGGGGTATTAAATGAATATAATAATTAGAGAAAGGTTTTTTTTATTAATAGTTTTGAAAATATGTCTTTCTTAAGTACTTTTCATTGTTTTAATGAAGCCAAACCTATTTTAGTGTTCATCAAATCTTCAAACATTCCTTTTCACTTTTTAAAAAGTTCATAATATAATTGAATCCTTTGTTTGTTAGAAATTTTACTTTACACTTGACTATGAAATGTAATAAGATATTTTTTTATAATTTACGGATATTAGATTCTCTCTCTAGGATTTTAAGCATTACATAGTTTTTTTTTTTGTTATGGTTTATGTCATTTGAAACATAATTGCTATCAGGATTAGTCTTGTAATGTATTTTTATGTATATGAATAATTTAGGAGGTTTTTCATAACTTCTAAAGTTATAGATGGTTTTTAAAATTTCAAATTATTTACAAGAATAGTTAAATGCCTGTACATTTAAATTTTATAAAGTAAAGTGGTGCAATGTTTATATTTAATAATGAAAACTTTTTCGAAATATATGACACCCCGGGAATCGTTCTACAGCGAAATAGAAAATTTAATGTAACTTCAAAACTTCTCTTACGAACAAGCTGAAATTTTGCATAGGCTAATCAAATGGACATATGCTTCGATTACTGTTAAAATTTATATGTTTAACTATTCAAAAAATGTTTAATATCAATTTTGATAAAATTTTTCATTTTCTCAAAATCACTGTAAAATAGGAAGTAAAAGTGTAAAATGTGCTGAATATTTCCTACTACTACATTAAAAAATTCGAGGTCAATAGCTATATTATTTCTCAAGATATCAATAAAAATGCAAAATTTTACTTTGATATTAGAAACTGAAAATTTCATTTGCTTATAATTGAGAAGCAAAAAAATGTTGGGATGATGAAATTTGGTATTCCAGCATAAATCTTTATTTAGTTTCGAAATTTTTAAAGAAAAATGTGTGTTTCTATTGTAAATTTTGAAGTTAGTGTTCTTATAAATATGTTTATGATTCCTTACGAAAAGTTTAAACATGAAACCTTTTACTAGACCTTATTTCCTGAAAATTGGTACATTTTGTTTTAATACGCGATGAACGACGGCAAAATAATGTGGGGTGACTCCTTTTGTTCTCCGCGACTGTAGTTCCCTA
>BGPR01026763.1:0-21278 GCA_013235015.1 Araneus ventricosus | reverse complement strand
ATTCAGTAGTTTAAATTTCTATAGCGTTGAAAAAAATTCTTGTTTCACTTTTATTTATTAAAGATTACTACTAAGGACAATGAAGTGTTTCTTTTAAAATTTCTAACTTTCTATGTCGTGTAGGCTGCGTGTTTATATGAATTTTCTAGTACGCTTATACGAGTTACTTTAATACGCTTGTGCATTAAGGTAACTCTATTGCTTAGAACTTTAAAATATTATAACGGCAAAACATCAAAAGGGTTTATCAGAAGAGGACCAAAGTGGTTGATATATGACCTAAAATTATATGGACCATTATTATCATTTGTCTGAAATTTCTATAAAATCTTTCTTTTGTAATACCAAGAGATTTAGGCTTCCAGAATAATCAAGAAAAACTAAACTAAACAAATTGACAGAAAATTTCGGAAACTAAAATGGATATGCAGAAAAAGTGTACGATAAATATTCCATCATAAATTAATCAGCCAAATAGAGTGAAAAATTGAATATGATTATTCCTTCCACTTTTAAATTCATTTTCAGTTTTCACTGAAATATCTTATATTCACACATTGACTAAACGCTGTAAAAAATTGCATCTCCCGTTTGAGAAATTTATGTACAACTGCAAATTGCAAATAGGATAGATATGAAATTGCCTGCCAACTGATATATATAAAAATAAACATCCTTTTTATTATAGTTTTCGCACTAAAGGTTCATATGAATTTCATACAGAATTGTAAATAAAAAATCTTCTTTTACTTTTTCAATTTCTTACATATCAAATACTTAAAATTCATATTCGGTAAAAGCGCATATTTTTTTGCTTTGATTTTTAGTAATAACCGTTTCGAGAAATCGCTGTCTCTTTAATATTCGTGCACTTGAAGAGATCGTCCATTATGCATGGACATTGTGAAATTAATGGAGTTTCGAAATTGAAAGCAAGCTTGAAAAGTTGCACTCAGGTGTTCTTCTGTCTCAAATCTGTTTAACTAAAATGCGTTAACGCAGATGTTCTGGCAATAAAAATTAGACCCAAATAACTGCTGACAAGTGAAAATAATTCAAAATTTTATCGATTAATATTCCTTAAATGCAAATGCAGTTGTGAATATTTGGAGACTCTCTTGCAAATTATCAATGTAGTTTACTGAAAAGCAATCAGGTACTTAAATACTGCGTTTCTTCATCGCCAGTTGATTTACCCAGCGCTGCTCAATATGAAAATTTTTTAAAGCCTGTTATTAATAAAAGAATAAATATTGAATGACACCAAAGTCATAATTATTTATATTTCAATACATTTGAGGAAAATTGGAACTACTTGTAACATAACAAAGGTTTAATTATCAGATCTGAAATAAGATGTTCACGGCTACATGGTGTAAACACTAAACAGCATATGCGAAGACACACACACACACACACACATATATATATATATATATATATATATATATATAAAACAATTTTTTTTGGAAAACCTAAAAAAATTAAATATCACACAAATGCAAAAAAATTATACTAAAAGAAGAAAGCTATTTCTGCATTCACGCAAAAGCTGCGTCAACAAAAGCGCAATATATTAAAACATGCACGAAACAAAAAAACAAAATACAAAAAACATGCAAAAAACAAGAGACAAAAGAAGGAAGACAAAAATTTAAAAAAATGTCATGGCAATTCGCTCGTCAGGGAGCGAAGTCCGTCTATGATATTAATAAGCGCTTTTTCTGCTTTTCTAGTGATGTTTTTAATTCTTAGTTCTTTTTCAGGTGATAACGACAATTTTTAATGTTTTTCGTATGTCGTCTTCAGAAAAAAGCACTTATTATTATCAAAGGCGTGTTTTTCTTTCTGACGAGCAGCTTCCCATGATAGTTTTCAAATTATTAAATTTTTGTTCTTTGTTTCTTGTATGTTTTGATAGATCCATACATATATGTAATTAACATTCGACGGAATGCCAGAGTGTGCGTAAATAAATTTATTAATTCAATTGAAATGAGAAAACTCAGACCTGGCAAGATGCTTTGAGGTGCATTTCAATGACCAACCACCGAGACAGCAACACTTGTACTATGATAAATAAAATACTAATAAAGAGAATTAAAATTGTGGAGGAGCTAAAAATAATAGCAGACAACTTAAAGAAGTAAGAATCTGGTGGATGATTTCATCAGAGGCCAAACATCCATGCAGATTCAAAAATGGAATAGGTTTCCTGTAGATGAAAATGTCTTAAATGTCCTAATTAATTTAATATCCTCTTGAGGTCTGAACCTATTCCGGAATGTATTGGAAAGAAAAACGTTTATCCACAAAGAAAAATTTAAAACAATCCTTTAAACAGAGTTTGAAAAGAAGGGCAAAAATCTTACCTCCTATAGCATTTGTGGAACAAATAAAGGACGCCGTACCAAGCGTGTGTTACAACGTAAACAAGGAAAATAGATGCGTGCACCTGTCTCCATCTGGTGAGGGAAACACAAACATGCCACTAGTACTATATCCACTAGGGATGCGAGACAACCCCTACTCACTCGGCGGCTTCTCATCTCGTGGTTCGCCCCAGTAGGACAAATAAACGCATGAAAAATATATGTACGTATATAAAAATTCCAATTCAAGAAATGCATTCATATGCACATAAGCCTCTTATGATCTGCAACCTTATTTATAAATGCTATCAGCGGGGTAGCTGCAAATTTTGCTCCCCGGATCAAACCTTCGGTATGCTGTCATTCCTTTACAAATTTTATAAATCTCAAAATAACAATAATAAATTGCATAAATTTGAAAACAAATTTGGGAATATATTATTATTGTTATTTTAATTGAAAAAAATTTCATTTAATTATGTAATCCCTCGTATGCTCCCTTGATTTCTGCAAATAGGTTGCGAAATCGCGCATTGACCACCAGACTTTCTATCACATACAGGCAATTAATGAAATCACGCGTTTGATATTTAGTGTTAAATAATACTTTAAAAAATCCGTTAATATTTAATTTTAAAAATTATTTGGAACATTCGTTGATATTAAGTTTTAAATATTACTTAAAAATTTTAATTGATATTTAGTTTTAAATATTATTTTAAAATTGCAAACAGTCATCAAGACGAGTTGAGATGTGTTCATATGACGCCGTTGATGCCAATTGGAGGGAATTCAGGGAAAATAACAATCAAAATTTTAAAATAAATAGTTATCAAAAACATTAGCAACAAACAGCTAAAATAAAATATTTTAACATTTTAAAAATAATAAGAATGAAATTGTTACATGCAATTTCCTTTAAATTATGTTATTATTGATTTTTATTTTGACATATGTTGTGGAATGAAGTGAATTTCAAAAAGGCAGAGAATTTAATTATGACCATTTGGTATCAGAGATGGGTTTAGGGGCCAAATAAAAAATAATGAATATGGTAATTCTCTATGGCGTCACTGGGACTGATATGGTTAATTACATTAGATATTTTTGTTATGTATATGTAATAATCACACTTATTCTAAGATTATATATTTTAAAATCTTAGTACTATATTAATGTATTCCAAAATCGCTTTTCTTAAACTCCAATTTCGTTTTATTTCCCACGCTGGAGGTATATTAAATCTCGCGTTTTGGCCTATTTATTACTAAAAGAATATTCTAATTACTTCCACGCGCCTACCCAAATCGCGAAATCAGCGACTTATTGCCGTCATACTTTTCCCTAAAACACTTACGTAATTTACTAAAAAGAGCTATTATTCCCTTCACTTTGATCACGTGTCTATATGTTAAATCCCTACCTGAGAAAATGCAGGGATTTTCTGTTCTCTTTTGACTTGAAACTTAAACAAAGATGTACGTACATTCCGTCACTCTCCCATAATAAAAGAAAATTACAATAACTGACTAGAATATTACTGACTACAACCACGAAAACATTTTATTTATAATGATTGAACCTGTGTCGGTTCTCTTCTTAATTATAATTTTTTTTCTGCATGTCTGATTTTGCCGCCATTTTCGAAATGCAGTCCGGGGCTAACCGCCCCACGCGCCCTACAACTACGCCATTGAATACTATGAGACTAAAATCGCACCAAACTATTTTTAAAAAACCTCGAAAGCTAATTTCTTGCATACTTTAAAAATTCTGAAGAATGATGAAAAATTTTGTGAACTGCAACCCGAAAGTAAATAAATACAAAATACGTAAAATTATTTAAAATATAATAAAAATATTCTTTCCATAAGAATGCCAACACTAAGGATAAAATAATTTTTATATATAGAAACATAGTTTTAATTGAAAAAAGCTATTCATTTAATTCATTAATTAATTTTAATGTAACTTTCTTATGCTTCGTAGTATTTGTAAGAAAATTATAGAGAAATTCTATCGAATAATTTGGATTTCTACGGCATAGAAACAATTCCTTAATTTTATAGATTATATGCATTATTATATTATTTTGTAATATTATGTTATATTTAGCGCTTATGAATTATGTAGTCGTTTATAAGAAACCATGATTCCTTTTGAGCTTTACACCTTTTGCGTAATCATGGTCGACTTGCGTTATAAAATAATAAAGAAGTCACGCAGATATTTTTTATATAATTTCAACGCAATTTCATCTCCGAAAATATAATCAGAATATATTCAAGGCCACATATGTTTCACTTAAAATACACACACCACTTTTGTTTCAACTGAGATGTTAGCTTTAGTACATTTCTAATAAAATAAGGCTTATTAAATCAACTGGAAAGGCAAAATGACAATGAAAAATTCTGAAATCCTTAAGAAGCCTAACTCGTTAGACATAGGCTTAAAGGACCCAAGGGTTAATTCTAGAGTGTGTCGTAACAAATTACTCGAATCTTTATTTACCCTTTGAACTAACAGGCCATTTATTAATTCCTCTCACGTTTCCTGAGCTGGAAGATTTCCAGAATTTGTTATCTGTCTCTCCAGCAAAAGCAAAAGCAAGGAAGAAAGAATAGAAATTAAGCTCTCTTACTTTTGTGAGCTGGAAGAAAATCTTGCGGGGAGCTCACTCCTGCATCAGGATGTTGCATGAATTACTCTTTGGATATGGTTTATTGGTGATTGTCTAATTCTTAGCTGTAGTGTTCAGGACATTGCTAATGAATTTTCTTAATGATAATCAATTAGTTCTAACTTCGCAAGGAAGAAAGATTAGAAATTAAGCTCTCTTACTTTTGTGAGTTGGAAGAAAATCTTATGGAAAACTCACTCATGCATCAGGATGTTGTATGAATTACTCTTTAGATATGGTTTAATGGTGAATGTCTAAAAATTAGACATTCACCATTTCGTAATTCGTCTTCTTCATTAGAGATGTAATGTGCAGGACATCGCTAATGAATTTTCTTAATGACTGAACGTTAAGTTTTCGTAATAGAAAGAGGAACCATAAGGGTCAGTTTACGGTATGTTTTTACTTTGGTTAATCTTTTATTTTATTGAAAGAACCATCTACATTAACATTACTAATAACCCAGATCTGTCTCTCAGTAACGCTCTGACGTCACCAACAATAAAACTCGCGTCATAGCACTGCGAGACGTTAAACAGCATTATTTTCTTGTTAGAGAACATTAATTTAAGTAATTTTAAATTTAAAAGAGTAATTGTCGTTCTAATTTCAAATTTAATAGCTCTAAAATAGTAAAATAAAATTTTCTATCTATTGATATAAAATTTATCTCGCTATGATCAATAGTTCCCGAGAAATTTTAAATTATATTAATCATATATTTCAATGTAATTTCTGTTTTTCAATAGAAAGTAGTAAATTACGTCAGTGGTATATCATGCGAGTGACATAGTTTGGACGCCACGATGCATCTGATTATTTATTGTAATTGTGATGATATAATTTGATAATATTTTTTGGCAATGTTTGACAAGCAGATAAGTGCTTTGTTTTCATTAGAATTTCGAAAAAGAATTCCTTTGAAATTTTAAATTTGACTTACGTTTGACAAGCTGAGAATCTCATGGTTATTGAATGGTTATTTTAAACATATTGAATGATAATAAAATTGTTAACGAAAAATACTTCACACGGAATGTTGTTTACTAAGAGGTTTTTGAATATAGAAATATGAATATAATAGAAAATATTTCCTGTCATAAAATATAAATCTATTTCATGTGTTTTCAATCAATGTTAAATATTTCTCTCGCATATACATCTATTTAAACATGCCAAATTTGACGGGAAATCTCTCATATGAAGAGGCAATTTCCACCCGTCTACCATGACAGGCGATTTTCTAGTTAATAAGAAATATATTTTAAGTTACAATTATTAATGTAAGTATCAATAAGAATTTATTTTAATTATTTTAAACATATTTTTACTGAAGTTGATTTATGGCAATATAAAATATGCATTTTAAAGTTGTTCGTTTTTTCGTTTTAAAAAGTTATTCATTTTTCAAAATTTTGTGAAATAAAAAATTATGTGTTTATGTATTGATGGAAATGTCTTATTTACAGAAGATATAATTTTTTAACTATTTATTAGCAGATAAAAATCTTTATTTCCTCATCAGTAAAATTAACATTTTACTAAAATATATTTTAAATGGAGATAATGGAATTCGCACACAAAGAATATATATTTTTAAATTTGTACAGGATAGACCGGAATTAGATCTTTTATTTTCTCCGTCATTTCTAGGTAAATACTGTATCATTATTGGATATAAATTTTTAAGATATTGAAATTAATTACTCATAAACTATACCGATATACGCGTGCATCTGTGGATTCCTCTTACCCATACTATTTAACATGAAACTGCAGACACTACATTATCCTTTTCAAGATAATATTTTTCTTCCACAGATTTAATTCAATTCTGATGAACGTTTCTGTTCTACTTTTGTATATTTTACGCAGTCTGATTACAAGTATGGGAAATATTTTTATAAAATAATCGGATATTTTCCAGAATAAATTAATATATTTTTTAAATTTATAAATAGAAGATTATGAATATATGAGATATTTCCCATTGTGTATGCACTAGAAACATTTTAAATTTGCATACCAAAGGAATGTAACAATAACATAAAAAAAGAAACATAATGAATTCAAAGACAAATAAGGTGACAAGCCTTCAAAATAAAATCAAATGAAGCCAATATTAAAGAAAGCGTTAGATAATCTGTTAAATGTTATCATTGCTCTCATTATCTTAAAAGGAGAGTAAGAATCCTTCTTTTAAGCTATTGAAAAATAACAGAAGTTCTTACCCAGATAGCAATTTTAGTTTGCAGCAATCTTTCTCTGCAAATTTGCAACAAATTTGACATAACAAGAGTGCAAGCTTTCAACACGTTAACGAAAGCTCCGAAGTCACCATGCGTCAAATTTGTCACGTCAAACTCATTGCAAACTATATAGCGAAAACGGAGCACGCACACAGCCTCGGATTAGAGCTCGCGACCTCCCGTTTCCTAAGCTGACGATCTAAACCACTCGACCAGCTAGACTCCGAGAGGAGAAGATACATTGTGCTAATAATACGATTTATTTTAAACTCTTTTTATCTTGATTTCATTAATTTTTACAATTTTGAGTTGGGAATATGATTTGACATCAAAGAGAGAGAGAGAGAGCGATTTTCGCTAATAACTACGTTTTGCTAATGGAATAATTTATGAAATGAGGGTTCAAAAGTAATTACTTTTAAAATGAGACAAAATGAAGTTATTATTTTTCAACAAACATTGATTTTTTTAGGTTTAATTTTGTTTATAAACGTTAAAATTTCAACATTAAGGAAAAGGCGATACAGTTTTCTTTAAAGTGTGAGTTCTATATTTAGTAGAAAGATGGAAAATGTTTCAAAAATTTTTTTCATAAAAAAGTTAGCTTTTTCACAAATTATCATTGATTAATAAAAAAAGGACGGTCTCGGAGATACTATTAAAAATCGGATGTTTTTTAAAGCAAAGAAACATCTTTCTCTGCTTCAGTGATCTTAGTGTACTATCATCCTTGCAGCAAACTTGTTTTGCAATCTTGCTGTGAATTTGTCATGACACCTTCACAGCAAGCTTGCATTGCAAGGAGGGGTGGCGCTAGATGTCTATTTTCGCAGTGGCGAACTTATCGCAAACTTTTTATGCAAGCAGGGTTGACGAATTCTGCATTGTTAGTTTGCAGCAGGTTCGCTTCAACTTTGACGCGCCAAATTTGCCATGACAAGATAATATCAAGTAAAAATCAAACTTGATGCAAACGTACGTGCTATCTGGGTAGACTTAGGTATAAGAAAATTAATAAACTAAAAAAAATTCTTAAGAAATGAATATTATTTGAATTGTACTTTATTTGAATATATATATTATTGTATTTGCCCAAAGTGTTTCAGAAATTTTCTATTAAGTAAAGTTTTTAATTTTCTTAAGAACAAAATTTTTTCAATAATTTTGTAACTTATTATATTATTCATGAATTTTCTTCGACAATTAAATAAGAAATGTGTTCAACAGATAATTCTTCTAGTGATTTTTTTTAAAGATGAAAACACAGTAAATCCAAGATAGAACAATTATTTGACGATGTTGTAATATATTGTTAGTTATTGTTTAACATTATACCGTACTCGACAATATTATATTATATTATATTATATTATATTATATTATATTATATTATATTATATTATATTATATTATATTATATTATATTATATTATATTATATTATATTATATTATATTATATTATATTATATTATATTATATTATATATATTATATATTATATTGTAAATATTGTATTATACCATATAATATTATACGATATTGTGAAATATTTGATACTGTACGATACCATAGAAAATTTAAATAACTTTGCGCTGATCAGGATATTTTTAATATGAGTCAAATGAAAAGTAAATGATTTCTTTGAAAATATCTCAACAGCTATATTTTGTAACCTTCAAAATAGACTTTTGCCTTGTTTAGTATTTTTAATTCCAACAACCTGTATTATGAACAGACATTCAAACACAAATAGGAAACAAATGCATTTTTAATCTGAATTTACTTACACCATAATGCATCAGATTCAATTAAAATATTTTGGAATATTTGAGGCTTTAATGAGTCGCAAATATTTAAATGATGCGATTACCTCTTTATTAAATTTCGTTGAAATGCAGATGTATTTTTCTCCGCGAAAAAATAGATAATGAAATAATCATTTGCTCATTACAGCTAATCATGTTTTCCCATCAATTTCTTAAATAGTTTTTTATTTCTTGAAAAGAAAACTGAAGAATTCCCAAAGTTAATTATCTTTTTAAATGAGAAAGAAAATAACAAAGCACAGGTGGCTTTAAACTGCTGACTTAAATCTTCTGTAGTGTTAATGATGCTTCGAAATAGTAATAAAAGCAAAAGCACCGAATGAAATATTGGTATCTAAATTTTTTATACATTTTCTTGAACCGGTCGTTAACAAAGATAAGATTTGATAAATGTAGAGTAAAAGGAAAATACAGATTGAAAGGAAAAATGTGGCATTTTTTTAGTTACTTCCAATAAAGCTTGGATATCAATTGCATCAGAAAAAATTAAATCTATGTGCTAAGTTATATTATTTTTAATTACTCATAATTGGATAAATTTATATATTTTCAATCAATGCAACATATTTGTTTTGCTTCATTCGGATTGTAATTTTGTGTTATCTAATAAATTTGAGATATCGCGGATATTTGAAACAATGGTTAGCAGGTACTCCCCAAAATGAGAAGGATTTGGGTCACAACAGAAAATAGATTTAATAACAAGTTGCATCTTCCCCCTGCACTGTCCCTGCCACCCCGCTGAATCGGGGTTCTCAGTCACTACTTTTTTCAGTTTCAAATGCTGTATGATCAGTGGAACACACTGTAAAATCGTAGTAAATTCCATATTCTTTTTAGACACCAGATTCTTTAAAAATTATGAAATTTTTGAATAAACCCCATCGATTTGTAATGTTTTTATAACCTCCTTAGGATTTTCTCTATGAAAACTTTCAGATCCATGAATACAGAATGATATCACCCTAAATGAACTGTTTAAATCACATCACCTATGATTGGTATTTTATAATATTTTTGACACGCCATTTTCATGGAACTGGAGGGATCAGTGATGCAAACAAAACGCATATCAAAATTAAAACGTTTAATCCAAAAACAACTTCATTTTGTCATTTAACAACGCTGCATTCCATAAAAGTTTTTTAACAACTAATTTTCGTGTTACCAATCTAAAAATATAAATTTAGAAAAGGAACAGATAGATATGTCTTATTAAAATCGTCTGCTATTAAAACTAAATTATAGAGATGCCTTAACAGAATCGTCTGCTATTAAAACTAAATTATAGAGATGCCTTAACAGAATTGTCTGCTATTAAAACTAAATTATAGAGATGCCTTAACAGAATCGTCTGCTATTAAAACTAAATTAAATTTAATTAAAAATGAGATTTGATTATTGTTTCTAATATGGAGATACTACAGAACTGAAAAACAAATACTCTTTTAAATATACGAAATTAAATCGGAGAATTCTGATTGGCTAGATGGAAGTGACGAAATAAATTGGCGAAATCGGATCAGTTTTTGAGGCTCAGGAAGTCCGTAAAAGTTTTATTTTTCCATATCTCTTGAAAATGTGGGGTGGTGGGGGCAAGCGACCCTTTATGACATATCTAGACGTCATAAACATTCATATGA
The DNA here is from genome assembly GCA_013235015.1 of Araneus ventricosus. Taxonomy (NCBI): domain Eukaryota; kingdom Metazoa; phylum Arthropoda; class Arachnida; order Araneae; family Araneidae; genus Araneus; species Araneus ventricosus. The sequence continues at coordinate 10,505 of BGPR01026763.1, read as the reverse complement.
AATAAATATTGTCGAAATCAGTGTGGTGGTTAGGGCTGGGGGACTCTGTCAAGGTTTACCCCATAGACAATGAACAATGGAGAAGTGGTTTATCGATTTCATTCGAAAATGGAAGGTGGAGTGGGGCAGGCGATCCTTGATGACATATCTCGACGTCACAAGCTTTCATATGCAATACAAATTTTCGAAATAGGTCTGGCGATTGGTTGCGTGGCGCTGTCTGAAGGGTTTTCGCCATAGACGAAATACAGTGGAGAATTGTTTTTCTGATTTTGTTCGAAAATGGAGGGTGATATGGGGTAGGCGACACTTAATGACATATCTAGAATATATAATAATACATCAAAGCTTTCATATGAAATAAAAATTGCCGAAAGAGGCCTGGTGATTGGGGTGACAAACTGTCAGAATGTTTTACCAAATTGTTTTAAATATATAGATACTTGGTTACCTAAGTGCCGTCAATAGGTAGTTCGCAAGAAACGATAACAATTCCCTCAGTCTTTCCTTTTATCTTCATGATCTCTGATCCTGACAGATAGGTGGGTTTTATTGACACTTGGACACAAAATGATTATACTTTACCAAATACGGAGTTTATTTTACAATTATGCATTTATTTCCTGACTAAAATATTTCTCAAAGGAAACATTCCAGATGTTTAAATTTGAAAATCCCAGAACGCATAGAAAAGTTTAAAATGGATGAATTGTGAGAAAGAAATTTAGAAAAATAATTTTCAATAAGAATGTGATGGAATCAACCACATCAGATAAAGAAATCTGATAAGAAACTAAAGAAATTCGATTTATTTTTCATTCGTTTTTCAGTTAGAGCACTGTCGTATTATAAATGATTGACGATTAAAGTTGAAAACTAAGCATTGAATTAAAATATTAACCACTGAATAAGACATGTTGCTAGAAAGGTATATTGATGTAGAGCGACTAAAAGAATACTGATTATATTTCTTTTACATGGTTACATTAACAAGAAACAGAATTATACATGCAAATATGTTCTTTTCCTTGATGCCATTGCGAAACTTTTGCTTGCAGGAAGCTTCTGTTGCGATTTACTATTCTTCACAAATCGAATCTACATGTTTTATTTTACATTACAACCCATTGTTTTGCATTTTGCCCAATACACTACCGCCTGGGAATATCACAATAACTTGCACTATCATATGGATAGCCATCAGTTTCTTTTTTTTTATCAACATTAACCATGAACTGTTTATGAGCTGCTTACATACCCAATTTTCCACACATACCAAGAGGTTTAAGAATTCCTCGCGCTATGTTATGGAAAGCTTGCAGATTCCTTTTTCAAAATTAACTGCGCACTATCTACGAAATAAATATAAATAAACGGTTTTCTTAGAAAAATGTCCTACAAATGCTTTTAATAGGTAATTATCATTAGTGCCTGCAATCTTCGTTGAGATCAGCTGGAGTAGAAAGAATTGTAATTACCTAATAGTTACATCTAAGGTTGCAACACAATTAGGCTTAAATGAACTATTTTTCTCTTTAATTGCTTTATCATCATTCCTTTTATATCAAGCTATAATTTCCGGAGGCATCGGACACTTATTTAAAATTCTTTATTCAAATATCTGATAACAGCTTCCTTGTTTCTGTAATTACCAATTAGCGAAACATAAAAGTTAGCGTAACATGATATTTTACATTTAGGCATAAGACAAATCACTTCACAATACTCCATAATTACATGCAAATCCTTAAACAAAAATTTATACTTGTGAGAGTTAATTTTAAGCATGAACGTATAGAAGTAGAGTTTTAACAAAACCATTTCTAACGTAGCAAAGAGTCAAAGATTCAAATTGGCTTTTTGATCAAACCAGCGGACCTCTGACTTTCTCGTAAGCGTACATAATAATTTTCTATTTTTTTATTGAATTTCTTAGAACAGTGAAAAGAAACGAGTATGCATCTGAATCAATTCCCTCTGGTCGATTGAATCCACAACTGGATATAGGTTCATAGCTTTGATGTCAAAGCCAGATACCGAAATTTCATGTACACTGAAACTTCTGTATGTCGATACTGCCTACGACGATGCACTATCTATAACAATATTTTCTTTAGTCCTGGTGGAATTTTTATTTACTTAATGCATTTTGAACCAGAGATTATTACTTTTTAGATGCCTGCACCTTTCGGTACAACGCACCCATTTTTGGAGCATTAGCACGCGCGCGGGGTCATTTTGACCCCAATTTTTTTTTTATTTCCTGGCTATTTGTATGAAAATGAAATATGGTCAAATTATAAGAATATGTTTCAACAAATAACTTGTATTTGAAACACAAATGGGATTTTAATAAGAAAAAGAAAATATGAACTTATCTCCTTTTTTCCTCATTTTATGTATTCTTTTGTTCTCTGCTGCGCACATCCGTACGCCGTCATAGCCTTAACGTTAAATTAATAAAAAACGCTAGCACACACATGGGTCAAATTGACCCTAACCCTCCTGTAACCAGCGGTCGTGGTCTCCACTAAATTTTCTTGTATAAGGTGTTGTTTTCCCTCCCCCGCGTGGATAAAAATATTCGAACCTACTGTAACCCAGAATCCAATGAAAATCAGAAGGTTTTTCATCGTAGGTTATAGTGGTTGTAAAACATTTAGGTGAAGAATCAAATTCAAAGAGATGCGTACTGATTAAATCGGTCTTGCCGGCTTAAGGACAAAAAGATGTAATTCGCTCCATAGCTTACGCGTGCACAGAGATTGCTACCAGTACGCATGTGCATGGAGAATCGGATTAGAAAATTTAATTATGCAATTTGAACGCCTTTTTTGAACCGACTGAAACGAAATTTGGGCACAGATCTATAATTAATATAAGCAACCGTCATACCAATTTTTATTTATCTTAGTCAAAGGGTTTAGGAGATATAATTTTTACAAGTATGCGATTATACAGTCCGAAGGACTATCAACCCTTCGACGGAATTGGTCCAAAATTTGATACGGACCTATATTGATGATTATAAAACTGTGTACCAAATTTTATCCACCTAGCTATTCAAGTTTCTGAGTTATAGTGTTCACATGACCGCAGACAGACAGACAGACTTCCGGACTTTTGGACGGATTGTCCAAAATTTGGGAGACACCTACAAATGATGTGTAAAGATCATATACCAAATTTCCTCTCCGTAGCTCTAATAGTTTTCTAGTTATCGTGTTCACAGAAAGACACACGTAATTCCAAAATTGTGTTTTTCGGACTCATGGAGCTAACGTCATCTAAAACTTGGAGATTCGTCAAAATATCGTGTTCGAATTTTTTGACTATTACAATACTTTCTCTTTGTATGTTTCGCATACGAGAAAGTAAAAAAAAAATCCTTCTGATATTTTTATGTAACTGTCTCTAGCTACAATAACTCAAAAAAGCTGCGAAATAAATGGATGAGATTTCATCCTCATTATTTGCAGCAATATTGTAGACTAGCCGCCTTCGGTGACAGACTTATTCGCCGAGAATATAATTTATACATAATTTGATATTCATGTTTCCCTTACCAAATTCATTTTAACCCGTATTTTACCATCGTCCTATATATAGGACAGCTCAGATTTGTCGAATTTTCATAGCCAATATCGCATTTTTAATATATTTTCCGCTTCTAAAATATATTTTAAGATTGATAAAGGCTATTTATTATCTTTTTAAGTTCAATTTTGATCATTTTTTATTTTTTTAAGAATTTGGAATTTGGCCAATTTTTGCTACTTTATTTGACATGAATTATATTTTTCTTTTAATTAATTATGGGAAATTAATGCAAGATTTTTTTCACATTTATTCATGACAAGTCTTATATGTTATTTCTGAGTAAAATTTGCAAACAAAAAGCTGTATTTAAACTGGTTTTACAAAGCTTTTAGGTGCCGTCCTATATATAGGACGATAGTAAAATCCCCTACTATGCACACCCATACAAAGGCGTTTCAAATTTCGAGAAAAAGGATTAGAATATCTATGTTTTACTTATTGCAAAACTCAATAACATCTGGTTTGCTTGGAACATGAACCTGTAGGTGTGTCTTGAGTAATATATTTGTGCTGTTCCTTTGGTCGAGAGTTTTGGTCACGTGCTGACGCTATCTTTTGTAGGGAAAAGAATATTGCTGTTCGAGGTGTGATCTGATTTTACATCCATTCTTTCCAGAAAAGTCGGAGATTTTTAACTGAAAAGCTTTTTGAGTATTTAATGTCATTGGCCGATGAATATGATGAGAGTGATCTTTAGATGATAATACAAATATTACCACCTGTTCCAGAAATTGCCACTGATGATGAAGAAATTGATGATGCCTGCACCAGAACTGATCATGGCCATGTTGACTTTGATGAAAACATTCAAGAAGACACAGATGGAACTATTGAAATTCTAAAGGAAAAGGATGCTGCTGAATAAGTTTAAACACCTACATCGACTAATTGTTGAAAAAAAAAATTGATCAGGTGCTGAATTATTTTACGGATATGATTTCAGGAAAATCACCTTGGAACTTCCCGAGATCATGGCTGAAAATATGATTGTCCAGCTATGGTATAAGGTAACAAGCATGCTTGACAGAAAAATATTCACGATTTTTGTCTGAAATTTGATGAACTAAAACAAGTTTTGGTTATAATTTTCTATAGAGGATGTCAAATTTTACCCAGAGAAAAAATGTACTGGGAAAATGCTCCTGATACTGGAACAACGCTTGTTAGTCAAACAATGTCAAGAAAGCGATACTTAGATATCTAGATGTATTTATACTTCAATGACAATATTGATATTCATTCAGATCGCTATTAGAAAGTACGCCCAATTTACAAATTGTTGAATAAAGTTTCACAACACTTTGGTGTGTTTTCTGAACATTTAAGTAATGATGAAAGAATAATCAGCTATTTTGGAAGACATATATGAAAAATGAACATGAAAGGAAACCCCGTAATATTTGGATATAATCTAAGGATACTCTCATCTTTCGATGTATTATATCATATCAGGCTGTAAAGCAATTCTGAAAACAATTGTGGCATGCCTATGAAAAGAAATCATTAGCCCAAACAATCGTTGAAAATTGGCTATCTGTTGTTGAAACTCCTGCAAACCATAAAATTTATAAGGATAATATTTTTATGTCGTGTGATCTCTTTGGTCCCTCAGAAGCAAGCGTTTCTTTGCTACGGGAACAGTTAAGGAGAATAAAATTTCAAAATGCCCTTTAACAAAATTGCAGCTGTTCGATGGATTGACAATAGGGTGGTATCATTTATCACCAATTTTGAAAACAAAAGATGCTTTAAAAAAGTAGAAAGAAGAATGAAAGGTGGAAAGCAGAAAGTAGACAGACCATTGTGCGTTGTTTCGTATAATTTGTACAAAAATGGTGTAGATTTGTTGGTCAATCTCATAAAAACATATTTTTCGTCCATGCAAGGGAAAAAGTGGCAATGACCATTATTTAAAAATGTATGTGAGACATCACTGAATTAGAAACATTAAAAACTTTATCTCCATAACAAGCTGTAGAACTCATCGAATTTCTTCGAACTCATCGCCTACCTGGGATTGTGTGTACATCGCAATGTTGCAAGAATGAGTTTGGGCATTCAAAAAAGAAATCCAGATTACTTCAAATTACCAAGTGAACCTTTTCTAATAAATGGAAAACAATGTCAATGACAGTTTATAAACTGTACAAGCAAACACTTAACTATCTGCCAAAAATGTAATTTAGGACTTTGCTTTGAATGTTTACTACCATTACATGTAAACCAAGATGCTTGACTGCAAAGCATGTAGTAGTGGATTATACCATCGTCCTATATATAGGACAGCTTGTAAAAAGACAACCGATAAAGTTTTCTGAAGTTTTTTAACTTTAAACTTTTGCTTGATGTCTCATTAGTCTGTGATAGAATTTTTTTGGAAAAATATTAATTTTTTCTTAATGTGGTAAAATATGGGTTAAATTGTGGTAGACATTTAACCCATGTTTTTTCAGTAGCCTTGCTCTTGTTCTATTCGTTTTCTCCATGTCGGTCCCTAATGAAATCAAGTCACTGTCTGTGTCATGTAACATCCAATTGCATGTTTTCGGCATGAACTTCACTCTCTTATTCCTCTTGCGAAATATGCATTTGATTTTAACTTTAAAATGTCTCGGCATACTTGACTTCCAGTTAGCTGAATGAAAATAAGCTGATCAGAACTTTGCAATAAATATTAAGATATCACCTCAGCTTTCAATAACGGAAGAAAAATACGCAAATAAATATTTGTTTAAATAATGAAAACGGTTTGAATTGCGTCGAAAAAATAAAAGGTATTGATCTAAATTATGCCAAAAGTATTTTAAAAAAATTATTTAAAGTAGAGAAAAAAATTGTACGGCAACTTAATTGATATAATTGAAAAGGTAATTTTTTGCACTTTCAGCTGGTGTCAAAAAATTGTGTTTTTCGGACTCAGGGAGGTATAAAACGTAGAGATTCGTCAAAATCTCGAGTTCAAATTTTTTGACGGTTACAATACTTTCTCTTTGTACACTTCGTATACGAGAAAGTAAAAAGCGAGAAACCCCGTTTCACAGCTTTCTGCTGCTTTTATCTTCTTCTTATAGCTTCCCCGTGAAGGATCAGTAAGTAAAGTTCTAGAAATTAATAAATTTCTTAATAAAAGAAAAAGGTTTGGGTCAAAAAGATCCCGTGCGTGTGCTGACGGGATAACGATAATTTTACCTCTTTAGACAGGTGGGACGATAAAATCCAAACGTTTTTTATTGGAAGGCTTCAACCCATGTTCAAGAAGATGAGATAACCAAAAAATCGGGCGAGATGGGGTAGGGATTAGAATGTGCACAGGTGTTTCTTGTCTCTGTCTCAAAGTTGGACACTGTTGAGATGGTTTACTCGCAGTTAGCATTTCAGTTCGACTAATTATTGCTTGAAGTTCGCTTTTGGTTTGTTGGTTCTGTAGAAAACAACAATGATATTTGAAGAAACTGCATAAAATATTGGCATCATGAAATGAAATTAGGCTTACATCTCCCTTTTATGCATGCTTTTATTGTTAGAAAAAAATTCAACTAAAATGTTCAAAAAAGTTTAAATAATTTAAAGTTTATAAAATTTATTCAAACTTATTTTTAATTTTACATCAGCGAGTGTTTGTAAGATAAATAAAAAAGCAATTAATTTAGTTAGTGTATGAATACATTCAAACATACATAGACATGTCATGCTGAAATGTTCAAAATGTCTACAACGGTAACATGTATATAACAATATTTTTTCTAGTTACACTCAATATCGCTATGAAAAGATTTTACAGTATGCACTTTGTTGCCTTCTTGAGTTATAGAGTTTACAGAAACACTAATAGATATTCTAAGAAACCCTAAATCCCTTAGCGAATTTGGTACAAAATTTCACAAGAATCCGCATGTTTGGTGATAATACCATGTGACATCTAGCTCATAGGAATTTTGAGCTATTGTTTTCATATACAGATGTGCTAGGAGACATACAGACTTCCCGTAAAGGAATTTCTTTCCAAACATGATAGGAATTGACAATTTTAGTAGTAAGAAAGCATGTCAGATTCCATCTTTCTACCCCTGTAACACATGTATTTATCCGCCAGATGGCGCTGTCTCCTTCCCTCTAGGAAGTTACTCTTGAACAGTGAGAGAGTAAAACACACGAAGAGATCTGGTGTTGTTGAAACGGAAAAATGTATCCGTGTCTTTTCTATGGAAAATGTAAATAACTGTGAATAATCATTAAGTGTTCATTAAATAAGTTCTTATCATTTCAAGGAACAATCTTGATTTCAACCTGAAATTTTTTTTCTGTTAGTTAAAAGTAATGGCTCGCTCAGTAATCCCTACTAAGATAGCGGAGCCGTTATACCCCCTCATTAGTTAGTTACTTTGTGATAGAGTAGGAGAGTAACACACGCGAAGAGATCCGGTATTGTTTCAACGGAAAAATGTATTCGTGTCTTTTCTATGTAAAATGTAAATAACTGTGAATAATCATTAAGTGTTCATTAAATAAGTATTTATCATTTCAAGGAACAATCTTGATTTCAACCAGAAATCTTTTTTCTGTGAGTTAAAAGTAATGGCTCGCTCAGTAATCCCTACTAAGATAGCAGAGCCGTTATACCCCCCAATTAGTTAGTTACTTTGTTATAGAGTAAGAGAGTAACACACGCGAAGAGATCAGGTGTTGTTTCAACAGAAAAATGTATTCGTGTCTTTTCTATGTAAAATGTAAATAACTGTAAATAATCATTAAGTGTTCATTAAATAAGTACATATCATTTCAAGGAACAATCTTCATTTCAACCTGAAATCTTTTTTCTGTGAATTAAAAGAAATGGCTCGCTCAGTAATCCTTACTGAGATAGCAGAGCCGATATACCCCCTCATTAGTTAGTTAGTTATACATTAACGTCTCGTTCTGAGACAAAACGAGGGATTATTTGGAAAGGAACTCGTAATTTTCAACCTTGGTCACATAACGAGGACGACACCTGAGCCAGTACCTCTGTCTCTCTGTGTATTGCACTTCGTTTTAGTAAACGAACAGTTTATATATAATGTGATTCTTTCCGATTACCATTAATTTTTCATTTCAAACGCTTTTAACTACTATTAATATCTTTTCAATGGATTATATTCGAAGTCCATTGGCAGTTTTCCTGTACAATGTTTTCAAGATAAAATTAATGCACAATAAACACCGCATACATTTATATTTAACGAAATGTATTGCAGAGACTTCGACTCACAAACGAATAAAAGATTTCAGGGAATCTAGAAGATACAATTGAAAACCATAACATAGTTTGTACTACACACACAACTGCACTTAAATATTATTATTCCACCAGAATTTCAATTAAGCTTCTCAGCTCCAGTGAAATAATTGGGTATTTTAATTGAGTTTCTCAGTTCCAGAAACAGGAAAATAAAATTCAAGCTCTTCTTGTAGAGATTTACATTGGAAATTAGAAATTCTGCAGAAAATTTGCATGAGGAGAAACAAGAAATTTTAAATTAGAGTTTAAATAGAACAACCTTCTAGTCTGTTTACAGAATCTTACTGTCAGAACCTTTGTAGGAGTATGCCATTCTAAGAATATTTTCTTATTATAGGACATATTCATACTCTGGTTGAAACCCAATAATTACTTTCTCAGTAATTATTAGTTTGACTTAAAACAGCTGTTTTATTAAAACTGCAAATTCAGACAGCACTATTCTTTAACAAAATTATATTCGAAATGTTTCCAATCCAGAAATTCATTCTAATTTCTTAATTGAATAATAAATACCTGAAGTATTCTTTCTTAATATAATATGATACTTCGCGCTGTTCTCTGAGTAATGCTTGTGGTATTTGTTATCGGCTCTTCTATTGATCAAAATTAATACATTTTTGAGAAAAATATATGAAATTTACTTTCTCATTTATATAAACATATACTTAACTCTTTAATCACGAGGGGACTTTTTCTTCTAGTTTCTTTAAAACCTGGCCTTTTTGGGAGGATAAGACATGAATTGGACTCTACCCAACCTGGGTGGTCATTTACCCCTCTACCCCACACCTGATGTAACCCTCCCTTAAGGAACACGGAAATGTGCTGTGGTGGGCAAGGATAATTGTACAGCTTATCGTTTATCTCCTAAGCGATCTCAGAAACTCACCTCCCCTCAAAAGAAGCAAACCGCCTCAGACCGGCCTTCGTCGTCGTTAAAGGAAAATTTCTAGACCGACCCGGACCACCTCGCTCGGTATGAGAGGGTTAAAGCACAAAATAACTTCATGCATTTCTCTCAAAGTTTAAACATATTATCGTATTTAGCATTTTCGCTGCTAGTGTAGATTCTAATAAACAACAACTTGATATGACTTAAACGCTAAAGTTCACCACATTTGTATATAATTATAGAGTAATATTTTTGAATAATCACAGTAACAGATTTGTGCAAGATATAGGCTGTCTCTACGTCATAATTATATTTCCGAGCACAAATATGTGTAAAAAGAGCGGAATAAATTGTGGCTTCGTACATTGTTAAGAGTTTGAAGGCGTAGAAAGCAAGACGGTTGAACGATGCGAGGCACTAAGCAAGTCTCGTCGATGGTTCAAATATCAACTCAGATCGGTCAGATCGTCGCTCCTAAGATCTCGGGAATCGTCTCGTTAATCAGGATCAATCGCCTGCTATCGCCGCGCCTGCTGCAACGGATAGATCAAAACCTGGAAAGATCTTCGTCGGATCAATCGTTCAATGTCAGTTCGAAAATGATGTCAGATGGATTGAATAATCAAAACCTCAGATCTTCTCGTCGATATGGATCAATCAGTGTCAGTTCAGAATCATCGCTCCAGATGATTCGGTCATGAAACCTCGAAAGATCTGGAATCAGTCTCAATG
>BGPR01026761.1:0-15918 GCA_013235015.1 Araneus ventricosus | reverse complement strand
TACTGCTTCAGATGTTAATGAATGATCGGCCATTTTGTATCGAATGATTATGTCTATGACTGACTTAATTTTGGACTATAAGTATAAAAATATCATAATTCGATGCAGGAACTGAGCTCGGTATACACTGTTAAGTCGCAAAATTCTGATTTTCCTTTTCTCCAAACACGGCATATTTCTTCCACCAAAAAATCCGCTTCCCGCATTCATCGTTTACGATGAAATGGAAGTCCCGCATTAGCAGGATGCGTAATCAGTTTCATTACGAGATATTCAGATAACGCCCGCCCCGCGACACCACACAGTTTCGTTTCGCTTATTTTTTTTTCCTCTGTGAGTCATTATCTAATGACAGAGCTCCACCAAACGCGGAAGTTCCTTCCGTCTCAAAACACTGGCCATGATTGCCGAATCGATACTTTTCTGCGTTCAGGAACTGTTCAAACTTGGATCCGTTTTACTCCAATTCTTTCCGATGACGCCGACTTACTAGGAATAGTTCGAATTTTTGAAATAGAGGATGATTAGAATTCAAGTATCCCTCCTCAAAACACTATAGAGAGAAAAAAAATACGCGCTCATAACTAAGCCAAGCCTTGGTGCTGTGCATTTGAGAACATGGAAAACGAAAGATGTGAAAAAAAAAATCAAGGGTTCCCAACCTTTTCCCCCTCGCGTACTTCTTGATTAATCTTTATATTTTCGCGTCCCCCCCACTGTCAATATCCCCCCCCACCAATCATCCGTCTAGTTTTAGTATTTTGCAACAACTTTTTGAATCTGACTCATCGGTAAAACTATTATTCCTTTTGTTAGAATTTTCATTTTGTTGTGGTTGGTTGTTTACGTGCCATCTATTAATAAATTTATTATTTTGTTTCTCATTTATTGTAAATAATTACTATAATAAATCATTGCAAAGAAGTTTTTATCAATAAAGGGCTTAGGTTATTTAAGAGTCAAGTGACTCGAATTATTAACCATTTGCATGACTTATTTTTGATTTTACATTTTATTGCCTTTTTACAATAGTATTAGTTCAACGCAAAAACAAATGAAATCAGTATTGTAATAATTTCTCATTAACTTATAAGGATAGCTAAAAATTACACTCCGTAATAATCAAATATTCAAGTGGTATAGTTATTAAGCAGTAAGTATTCACTTTGGGAAAGAAAATTCTGAAACTTTTTTAATTCCTTCTGTTTTCTTGTTTCCGCCATTGTCAACGTTGATTACGTGTACCCCCAGGGGTACGCGTACCACAGGTTGGGAACCTCTAAAAAATAAATTAAAAGAAAAGAAACTTTTGGTAAAAATTACAATTTCTTGTTTGAAGTATAAGAAGAGAAACTGAATCCGCAACCTCTGAAATAAATAAATTAAAAGAAAAGAAACTTTTGGTAAAAATAACAATTACAATTTCTTGTTTGAAATATAAGAAGAGAAACTGAATCCGCAACCTCTGAAATAAATAAATTAAAAGAAAAGAAACTTTTGGTAAAAATAGCAATTACAATTTCTTGTTTGAAGTATAAGAAGAGAAACTGAATCCGCAACCTCTGAAATAAATAAATTAAAAGAAAATAAACTTTTGGCAAAAATAACAAATACAATTTCTTGTTTGAAGTATAAGAGAAGCTGAATCCGCAGTAAGAAGAAGGGAACGAATCCAAACACCGTATTCTAGGATAAATAACAAAAGAGCTTCATATTTTTTCTTATTTATTGTTTTTAACAAATTAACTAGTAATGATTTATTATAATAGTTATTTAAAATAAATGAGAAACAAAATTAATAGATGACATGTGAACAAACAACCGCCAAAAGTGAAAATTCTAATAAAAGGAATAATGGTTTTACCGACGAGTCAGATTCAAAAAGTTGTTGCCAAATACTAAAACCAAAGGTTTGTTGTAAACTTCTAACAACTTTTATATGAGATTCTTTAGATCAGTGGTTTACTTAGTGATTTTAGTTCCATTTTACTTTCCAGTATACGAAGTATACAAGGAGGAAATATTGTAATCGTCAAGAAATTCGATCTCAAGATTTTGTTGAATCTCTTAAGTTTTAGACCATCCTAAGTCCGATAACTACATTTTTGGAATTATGTTTGTCTGTCTGTCCATGAACACGATAACTCAAAAACGGTTGAGCTAGACGGATGAAATATGGTGTGTAGTCTTTACACCAAATTTGTAGGTGTCTATCAAATTTCGGACAACACCCGTCCATGGGAAGTCTGTTTGTCTGTCCGTTTTCATGTGAACACTATAACTCAGAAATTTAAATAGCTAGACGGATAAAATTTGATACACAATTTTATCTTCAGAATTGTAGATCCGTAACATATTTTTCGATCAAATCCGTCTACGGGTTAACTAACTGTCTGTCGGTCTGCATGCTCGTGTGTTTTATTTTGCCTTTTTACAACATTTTAGATTTTTATGCGTTTTGATTTTCCGTGTTTTTATGTAATCGACCATTTTTTAATATCTTTTATAGGTTTTAATTTTTATACTATGTTTCTGGCGCCGTGTTTGAATTTATTTCTATCTTAAGTGTTGCAATTTATTTTTTTCTCAAGTGTGTATTTACGTTTTAAACTCCTGGTGTGTTTTTAGAAGACTCGGTACTTGCGTGTTTTGACTTTTTAACCCTTGCCTTTTGGAAATGGTCTTTTAATTTTTTTAAAAAGACTTTTAGTATCATAGTGTATTTTAGTGCTTTTGTGATTATGTGTTTTCGTTTTTAATTATTTATACGTTTGGAATAGTTTTATGATTTTGTGTATTCTCTGTGTTCAACTTTTTGTTTTCTAGTGCATTTTTTTGTTTACTCTTTGTGGCTCTTGTTCTTTGTGTGTTTGTTGTGTGTTTATAGCACTCTGTAAATGGAGTTTTCTCTGTAGTGTGCTTTTCTTTCTTTAAATAAATCTGTATCAGATTTTGGTTTCAGTCGGTAGGAAAAAAAAGACGTTCAAAATGCATAGTCGGTTTTCTTCATCACACTATGACGCATAAAACGCGCTATATTGTGTATTGGCGTCCGCTTGGCATATTTTACTCCCGCTTATAATGTTGTCCTTTCGCCTTGTCGCGATCTGTGAGGGCAATATAAATCTGAGAACCCGTAGCGTTCCGAAGGTCAGTAGTTTTTATGCGGGGAGAGGCGGAATGACACCTTTGTTAGGGACTATACGAGAAAGTCTAGGCGAGACCACTGCAGCTGCTTTACAGATAACAATGAGCGTCTATATGATAATAGCATGTTTTGTGCACGTTGTGTTGGCGTGTGTTTCCTCCTTCAAACTGGCTGATTCAATTATTGTAATCGCCAAAATATTCGCCCTAGAGATTTTGGTGAATCTCCACGTTTCAGACATCTCTGAGTCCGAAAAGAACTATTTTTGGAATTACGTCTGTCGGTCTGTCTACTGACTGTCCGCCATGAGAACTCTGTTCGCCAAGTTGTCTCGTTGACGGCGGTGGCTATAGCAACTGGTTATATTAGGGACGATCCATTTCGAATAGGAGGAATCCGACGGATGTCGGGGTTTTATTTTATTCGTGGCGCCAGTTTGCGGTGGAAGTTGATCTTTCGTCTTCTAGGTTTTTCAACAGTCGCACATTCCTTCACATATGGAGCTAAGTGCGCCAATGTAACAAACTTGACAGAACATCTACCTACTCGAAATGGATTCTTCCAACGATAACCTGTTTCTATAGCGACCGTCGTCAACTAGACAACTTGGCGAACAGAGTTCTCGAGACGGACAGGCAATATCTGTGGACACGACAACTCATAATTGGAAAGATATAATTAAATGAATTTTGGTATGCGGTCTTTCCATCTAAACTGTAGGTCTATATCAACTTTTAGACGAAATCCCTCAAAGGAAAGCATCTCGATCTGCTTACCGGTGTGAATGTGAGCATGGTGGCTCAAAAACACTACGAACCGGCTAAGTGATATTTACCGTATGATTTTGTTATATATTAATATTATTAGATCAAATAACTGGAGATGTGTCGCTGAGAATAGGTCCAGGTGGCATAATTTCGTGGAGGAGACCAGGACCCAATCTGGGTTGTCGAGCAACTGATGATGATGTTTTATTAATAGAATAGTTATTTATTTATATCATATTTTGATCCAAATGCATCAAAGGGTTGACTGTCTGTTTTTACATTCGAATGTGAGTGAACGCGATAACTCTACAACGCAACAAGCTAGACAAATGAAATTTGGTATGTGGTCTTGTCTGCAAGACTTCTATCAAATTTCGGAGACAAGCTAAATGCATATGGGTCATTCTCACGAAAAGGTGCTTTTTACAGTCCCGGGTGATAAAAATTAGAAAGTACAACAAATGTCCTAATATTTTTGTTCATATGTATAATTTCAGTTTTAAGAAAGCTATTCAATACGTTTCTACTAAAATAGTTTTAATATTTAACTCTCATTTTTCAATGAATATAAGACAAAAGTCCCCTCCGTGGACGTCCCTACACATGAAATTCAAAATAATATTTACTGACACGCAAGCATTTTTTTAAATTGCATTTTTTTCAGTATTAACTAGTTTAAAGTCTCTAGTTAGGTCTAGCCTATCATTTTTTAAATTATTTTTACTTAGTAATTAATTTTTCCACTTTGTCCCCAGTCAAAGACGTCTCCCTGCGTGGACAAAGAAAATTACTTAAAAAAAATATCTTAAATGGCAGCTCATGTCAAATCATCTTGAAAGGGCTTTTAAGAGAGGCAGACAATTTGTTCTTTAAGAAAAATTTTCGTTCTATTGCGAATTTATTGAATATATTCCTATTTATTAGTTCCATTTAGAGCTTGATAAAGTTCTCAGCGTTCACTCCGTGGACATCATAAATAAGTTTAAAAATAATTAAATACAAAAATTTGATAGGCTTAATATCGAATTTAATAAAAATAAGTGTATCACTTTAGCCACGTAAAAACCAAAGCACTTAAAAATTCAAAACTTAGTTTTGTCTCCTCCGTGGACATATCATCTCCACAGAGAGGATGGCATTGTCAATGAAAGAGACAAAATCTCAAAAATCACGATACAGTTAGATAAATTAAAATAATATCGATAAAAAGTTCTTTGGTAGATATTTTTTATTAAATTTAGTGATTTTCTTTCGTATTTTTTAAAATTAAAATTGAAATTATATTCGCAAAAATATTTAAGATAAACAATTCTTATAGAATATGTATAATGTTAAAGCTTCAATAATGTATAAAAAACATTTTAATAGCTAAATTTATTTTTAGAAAAGTGGGAATATCAAAAAATAAAAAGACAAAGCAGTCAGATGCTCATATTCAGAAGAGAAGGGAGTAAAAAAAACTTAATACGAGACTTACTAGATTGTTTATTAATAAATATATGATATTCCTTAATCTAGTATATATTTGATTACTTTGCTGCAAAATGTTGACTTTCACTTATTTGAAATTGTTTGTAAATATTATTTAACTAATGCACAGCCAGTGCCATTATTTAAAAAGTGTTATTTATTTTAAAATGTTAAGTTTTCTTGCACTGGTTTTTAATAACTAATTTTATTGTTTAATTATAAGAAATAAACTTGTACCAAATCTGCCCAATAATCAGTCAATTATGCTTTCGTTTAAAATGTAAAAGTTCCATTGACTATAATGTCTACTTCGTAGACAGGTAAAAAATTTTAGAACTAAAAAAAAAACAATGAAAAATAAAATAAAAAACTTGCCCACTAATATAAGGTTATTTATTAAGCTTAAATGGAAACATCCATTCAATTTTAAAGATTTTTACATACTTTTGTAAAATAATTTTTTTTAGCTATTTGTACCTTTTTTATGAGAATGACCCATATACGATTCTCTTCACTATACGACGAAGCTAAACACAAAACGCGATATATTGCGGAAGCATACGAGAAAGTCGAAGGGAAAGCCCGTCACCTTAGAAATCTTCACCTTACATTACTTCATATGCATTGAATAAATTGACATTTGATTGTTGATGTCAATTGTTAGTGCCTGCTGCATTACTTTATCGCCTTACAATTCGTAAATTAGACACTGATTTATAATATATTGAATTTTTTTCATTGTTATTATTTAACATCGGCTGCCGCTTTCTTGAGGCATCCGTTAGTTGGCCGATCTTCCTCGAGGTGGCTGTTGAAATGGTCTAAAATAGGGATCTTCAAAACTCGGTCAGTTTCAGTTACAGAACAGTGAAACTTGTTTTGTTTAAAATGTTTTACTGAAAAAATGTTTTACTGAATATGTCTAATAGGACAGAACGCCGCCCCACATAATAGGACAGGGGGTTAATAACCCTGTCTAATAGGACAGGGGGACTGTGTAAGAATTTACAATTCGAAATTTTTTCAGGGGTGAATTTCAATACAAACTCAACAACAATATAAAATACAGTTCTTCACGTCATTTAAAGCATTTTTTCATTCGTAAGTATATGCCTATACCTAACGATTTAGAAATTAGCCATTTGGCCCTGATCAAGTGCGACACCTTGTGTGATCACGAATGTTATTTACATCACGACTATTAAATTATCTTTACAGCTGTTCAGAGCATTCATTCAGGAAAGCAAAAACAAATTTCTCAGGTGTTTTTTTAAACCTTCAACACATTAAATGTAATGTACAGTGCTGTTCTTAATTATTAGAACGGACTGTTAAAACTTTATCTTGTGTTCGTAAAATTTCAAAAACTTGATCATCTGCTTTTTTGTTATGGATACTAAAAATGGTAAATAAAATCTAATACCTTATTTCAGCCTCCATAAATGCATATAAGTTTTAGTTATTTCTTAAAATAACTCTATTTATTTTTAGAAAAGAATTTTTGTTAAACAGTATATTTTAGCTTTTGATAATTATTCGAATGGCTAATGACGAAGGCTATTTTTAAGTAAGTAAGAATGGGATTTATTTTTATTTTGGTAAGTTTTGAAAATTTTAATAGATCAAGCTATTTGGTAATTATTTTTGGTCTCTGAAGCAGTCAAGCCAACAGTAACGCCCAAGAGTTCAGAGATTTCTGTTGAACTTCTTCAACGCAACACTGAAGATCGAAAGGATGGTGTATCGTATGAAAACCTAGCAAAAAAGTATAAATTGTAGAAGTTGGGAATCTACTATTTGTGAAAGAAGTATGAGACGAAAGGATTCGTTGAAAACAAGACAGGACGAGGCAGAACACCATAAACAAGTGCAAGAGAAGACTCTATGATTGTAAGATTGGCACAGAAAAAGAACGATATATCGTCAAGAGAGATCATGGAAGACTTGAAATTGAATGTGTCAGCTCTAACTGTTCGCCGTAGATTCAATAACTGGGGTTTGATCAGTTGTATCTAAAGGAAAAGATCAAACATCTCAAAATAAAACGTGGCAAAGCGCTTGGCCTCTGCAAAAAAGCAGCTTTCGAAGGATTCACAAATCTGGGACACTGTTCTATGGCCAGGCAAAAGTAAACATGTGCTTTCCGGATCAAAAAGGAGTAAAAGAGTGTAGCGACTGTGAGGCGCTTAAACAGATGGATATCCTGCAGACAGTAAAACATGGAGACGGAAATGCGATGGTATGGGATGTTTTCTTCTAAAGGTATTGCTGAAATTGTGAGAACGAAGGTAAAATGATTGGAATTATGTACGCCGATATCCTGTCTTAAATTTAGAAGAAATCCATCACAAATTTGCGTGTGCATCGACGGAATATCTTTCAAAAAAATAATGACCCAAAACACACATCAAAGATTGCCAAAAATTGTTTCTCAAAAAACAAGATTAAGGTACTGGAGTGTCCACCACAAAGCCCAGACCTTAATTCCATCCAAAATTTATGATTAGTTTTAAATCTTAAACAGCCGTTTGAAGAGAAAAAATAAAAGACATTTTTTTAGACGATCAAAGATGAATGTCTCACTAAAAACAAGGAGACAATGCTGAAACTGGTTGATAGCATGAATCAAAGACTGGAAGCAGTGATTGAGGCCGAAGGAGGTCCAGCTAAACATTAGACACGGATGTTTGATTTAAAAAATGATGTTTCAACTTTTCGTTGTAAACTTTTGATCGTTCGAATAATTTTGAACTGCACATAATTTAGATGAAAATGTTCGTATTCTGGAATATGCTGCCACAAAATTTGAGGTATTTGAAGCTTTTTCTAATGTATGAGATAGGATTAGTAAAAAAATTAATATATTTGAGATATAAATAAATAAATTTATTTTCTATAATTAAAAATGTAAATTTTTCATGAGCGTTCTCATAATTTTGAACAGCACTGCATATTGTACTGTTTATTTTGAAGTTTGATTGCGGATTTGCTGCATTCAAAATGGTGTATACTGTTTGCTTATTAAAATTGCTTACTTATTTATTGTAATTATTATTTTTTAAATTGCAATTTTTTTTTTGCTAATCACTATCATCCCGTTAATCATCAAAGTGACTTACTGTTTATTCATTAATTTAATTGTGCTTTATTTATTAATATTAAAAATCAATCTTTACTGCCATATTTAGTTTAAAAATTGTCCTTTCCTCTTGCTGAGCTCATTTTCAGCCCTAGTTTTTCTTAATTCGAATTCCCGGATAAATCGAATTTTCGAATCCCTTCAGGTTCGAACTGGCCAAGTTCCTCTGTATAATATAAAGTGAGTGTTTTAAGCGGTAACCAATTTCAGAACCGAAGTATAAGTCTATCGAAAATTCATCCTGACACGTAATATCTGAGATTAGTCACACCCAATTTCAGTTTTATTTCAATTATCCACCCATACCTCAAGCAAGATAACTAAAAATCAGTACATTATGTTCTCATTCATACCAAAGGACACAGCACCAAAGTATAAACTACCAAAAATTCATCCTGACATGTGATATCTGAGATTAGTCACACCCAATTTCAGTTTTATTTAATTTTATTGTTAAATCCACCATACTTCAAGCAAGATAACTAAAAATCAGTACATTATGTTCTCATTCATACCAAAGGATAAAGTAACAAAAAATTCATCCTGACACGTGATATCTGAGGTTAGTCACACCCAATTTCAGTTTTATTTAAATTTATTGTTAAATCCACCCATACCTCAAGCAGGATAACTAAAAATCAGTACATTATGTTCTCCTTCATACCAAAGGACACATAAAATATAATTTCGAAACCCATTTACAGGTACCGTCTAACAGCTATGTTTTTTCAATAAAACAATCAATATGCCACGCAATTAAAAAATTAAATTTTAATTACTTGCAAATTTTAATCCTGTCCGCGAGAGGGCACTACCTTTCCTTGGTGGAGGACTAGGCACGAAAGGATTCAAAATCCCAATCCGTGCACGTTTATCGATTCGTATGGGAGTTACCCCCTCCCCCCATTCCGGCTGTCACACTCAGATCTTGCCGCTCCGATGAGGAGAGGCAACCCCCCGTGTTCGGAGGCATCCCCCTTCCCGGAATTAGGAATTCCGCACGCTGCACGTGTACGTTAATCAATAAATAATGAACAAGGTTTTTGCACGCGCCCGACAGCAATGCGATCCCTACCATCCAAGCACTGTGCTGGATCATCTCCTGGGCCACACTGAAATTAGGGTAGAGTTCGAGGTAATATGGGGTCATGGCCCACCCTCAGTGAGGTTGGGTTGTAAAATTTTGGCTGGTTTTATTTGGTCTGTGCATTTTAATAGGAGATTGAGCCAAATTCATGATATTAGCAAATGCCTCAATCAGTTGTAGAATTCTGAGTTAGAATTCTAGACTAGTTTAAACACTCTAAGCATTCAATTATTTAAATCTAATAGCTTTAATATCTTAAAACTTATCTTTTAACCCTTAAAAGCCCGATTTTTTAAAAATTGAGTTGAAAATGTTTTTGGGCTATCCTGTTTTAAGTATAGTTTATAGCTAAAAAACAATTTGTTATATATATACCATTTGACAACACTGGGCTTTATTTCAGAAAAAAATGTCCTTGATAAAATTCTTTAATATTAAGCACAGATGAATTTTAACAACTAATAAAACGAATAAGCAATTTCCTTCAACATTGTAGAATAAAAATATGGTATTTTCAAGCGTACAAAGTCTCTCGGGTGATTTTAGTATAAACTGGTCGCTTTACTCTCTAGTACTTTAAATAATATTACGGCCGATTTAATAACCCTTTTTACCCTACCGTCAAAAGACGAAGGATAAATCCAGCCCCTACCAATCTGGGTGTTTAAATTTTAAATTAGGGCTACGGGGATGAAATTTGGTATGTGATCTATACACATAATTTGTAGGTTTCTATCGAATTTCGGAGAAAATCCGTCTACGAAAAGTCTGTCTGTCCGCGGTCATGTGAACACTATAACTCAAAAACTTGAATAGCTAGATGGATAAAATTTGGTACACAGTTTTATCGTCATGAATGTTGGTCAGTATCAAAGTTTGGACCAAATCCGTCGAAGGGGTGATGGTCTGTCGGACTGCATAATCGAATACTTGTAAAAATTATATCTCCTAACCCTTTGACTTGGATAAATGAAAATTGGTATGACGGTTACTAACATTAATTATAGATCTGTGCCCAAATTTCGTTTCAATCGGTTAAAAAAAGGCGTTCAAATTGCATATTCATTTTTTTTACTTGCGTACTGGAAGCAATCTCTTCGCATGCGCAAACTATTCAGCGATAGCGAACGAGGTCATTTTTTCCTTTTTTCTTTTCGCTCGCACACACCCTCGCATTATCGGAGCTTGCTAGAGTGTGATAGGAAATAAATATTGCTAAGTTTTAATACATACGAATCTCTTTGAATATGATGCTTCGCCTAAATATTTTAAAATCACTATAATCTACAATGAAAAACCTTCTGATAGTCATTGCATTCTGGGTTACAGGAGGTTCGAATTTTTTATCCATGCAGGGAGAGGGGAAATTACAAGTTTTTGAGAAGTATACGAGAAAGTTTAGGGGAGGCCGCTCCCGTTGGTTAAGATATTTAATTAAATAACGAAAATTAGCCGCTGTTAAGCCTAATGTTTTGACGATTTTTGCCAATAACTTATGAAATATTTATCGCACGACAATTATTTTTACACCATCTTAAAGAGCAGAAAATTATCTTTTAATGATTTTAATTCTATTGCGGTACACCGTTTTATCTAATATTAAGTAACATTCCAAAATTCTTTTTAAACACAATTTGTAACAATGCTTTCCATTGTTATAATATTAAATTTAAACCAATTCGTTATTTAATGAAGTATTTTATTCATGTGCTTTTGACACTGTTAAATTTATGTTAAGAAAATATTGCTTTCTTCGAAAATTTAACTGCGAAGTAGACTTTTTATTTCCGGTTTTATGTCTGAGCATACATAGCTTTTACTATGCACTTGCAGTAATCCAATGACGTTAGTTTGATTACTATAAGATGTTTCGCGTTTAATTTTCATATATTTTTAAATGATGTTAATTTATGCTAAATTACGAGGTTATTCGCCAATAACTTATGAAATACTTATCGCACGAAAATTATTTTTACACCATCTTAAAGAGCATAACATTATTTTTTAATTGCGACTGACTTCATTGCGGTGCAATTTTTATTTTCTCATATACGAAGTATACAAAGAGAAAGTATTGTAATTGTCAAAAGATTCGAACTCTAGATTTTCACGAATCTCCACGTTTTAGACCTCCCTGAGTCCGAAAAATACAATTTTGGAATTATGTGTGTATGTCTGTCTGTGAACACGATAACTCAAAAACTATTAAAGCTACGGGAGGAAATTTGGTATGTGATCTTGACACATACTTTGTAGGTTTCTATCAAATTTTAGACAAAATCCGTCTAAGGAAGTGTGTCTGTCCGTCTGTCCGCGTTCATGTGAACACTGTAATTCAAAACCTTGAATAGCTAGATGGATACAATTTGGTACACAGTTTTATCATCAGGAATGTAGGTCCGTATCAAATTTTGGGACAAATCCGTCAAAAGGTTGACTGTCTGTTGGCCTGTATAATCGCGTACTTCTAAACATTATAACTCGTAAACCCTACGTCTTTGATGAATAAAAATTGGTATGAGGCTTGGTAATATTAATTGTAGATCCGTGCCCAATTTTCGTTTCAATCGGTCGAAAAAAAGTTGTTCGAATCGCCTATTTGTCTTTTCTTATCACACAATGACGCGAGGTCGTTATTGCGTAATTGCTTGATTCACTTGATTGATTTGATCGATTCACTTGAGCTAATCCTTTCCTCTTCTACCCACGCCCTTCGCCTCCAAGCTTTTTCTCTCCACTGCGTTAGGGGCGCTTGCTCGTTTTAATGCCTTTCAGCTTATTTTTTCTACACGTATGTTAGGAGTACACGAGAAAGTTTAGGGGAGAACACTCCCGCTGGTTTACTCGTGAAATAACACAAAACTTTTATAGTAGGGTTGGGTAAAAAACACTCAGTAGCTAAAAATAACCGTTTCTGAGAAGAATGAATGAACTGGACACAAAGAGAAGTGGGACTCTAGATTTTGTTGAATATCCGAGTTTTTATTCTTTAGTCTTTGAGAAGGTATTTCGATTAATGAAAAAACACTTTTTTTAATTCTTTTACAACATGTATCTCAGCAGTATTACTTACTTAATAAAATTTCATCTCAAAAGTGCTTTTTAAAAGCATTAAGCTAGTTTAGAACATCCTCTTCCAACTGCAAATTACTTAGATTTTTTTAGTGTTCTAGTAATGTAGATAACTCAGCAGTTATTAGCATTAACGCAGAAACAAATAAACAATGTGCAAATTTATACTTAAAGAGAAAACCATTTCGAAGAGATATGGATTTATTTCGTAAAAAATTAGCCTATTCTCTTGCATATTTCAACACAAGATTATCACTCATAATGATGAAGAAAATTATTGTGCGTTTGTTTTAACCCTTAAAAGCCCGATTTAAAAAAAAAATGATTCTAAAATGTTTTTTGGCTTTCATTCCTTGAATAAAACACGGGGAAAATACTTTAAAAAAATCCTATTTTGTTTTAAGTATAGTTTATGGTTAAAAAATATTTTGTTGCTAACTGACAACACTGAGCTTTATTTCAGAAGAAAATTTCCTTGATAAAATTCAGTAATGTCAAACACAGATGAATTTTAATGAATAATAATACGGATAAGGAATTACTTTCAACATTGTAGAATAAAATATGGTATTTTCAAGCGTACTAACGAAGCAAGAAAGATGCAGCATCAAGTGAAGAACATAATTTTTTTATATTTTTTTTATCATCACTCAGGCTATCATCTATATGTTGTAAATTGATTTACTATGTACCATACTGGCAACAACAGGCATTAGAGCTTTAGTCTTATCCTCGAGATTTCAGAAGACAAAAATGGGTATGTTGCTTAAAGGCAAAACTGGGCATTTAAGGCTTAAAGTGAATTATTGGATCTTTATCAAATCTCTGAAATCTTAAGAATATTTTATTCATGTTAATTTAAGAATTCATGAACATAAACATGAATTATCTGCTTTTGAATTGGACATGAAAAGCGGAAAATTACTGCTCAGACGCCTAGAGGGTTAATTTGTGCTATCTTATAGTGCAAGAGAGTTTTTAATGTTTTATTCTGAGTCATTTTAAGGAAGGCAAACATCACGTTATTAAATTGAAATATCATGATTTCGGATGGGGGTCACATAATAAAATTTCGGTTTGTTCATAGGTTTATAGTGCATATGAACGTGCTGTACAGGCTTTCATGCGCCAAATTAACGATATAATCAAAACTTACACGTTAATTTCAAGTAAAATTAATTAATTTACTTGTATTACGCTAATTCTTAAATTGTGACAATGACTACAAACAGGATTCCTTATCAAAATGTTGATGGATTTGTGTCTTATATTATGATCACATATCAAAATTTCAACCATCAAGGCTTTTGAGGTTTTGATTAACCGCGTTGACATACACACGGACATATTCACAGATATAGTTCTAAAAATGCTCTTCGCGGATTCAGAAAGATTTGAAAAATTCTTCAAAATCTGGTGGGTTTTGAGGATTACGATACTCTATGCTTACTCTCTCCTCTTTCTGCTTTGTATCGGGAAAGTAATGAAAGAAAAATTTATTTAAAAATTCATTTTAAATTTATCAGGTTTATTTAGCCTCAATTTCTTAACACGTTAGTCGCCACGACTCACGTCTGAAATTCGAACCATCTATCTAATTAGATTACTCCTTCTCTGTAGAGGAAGGGTCTCTGTAGAGGATGACTCCTCTACAGTAGAGGAAGGGTCATCTGATTAAATAGTAGGCATAAATTGTATTTGATAATCACAATTACAATTATATAATTGTAATTGTGTGAATCGTATTTGATTCACATGTTGATTAACGTGTTAAAGTAGAAAAACATCCTTCTTAAAATACAAAAAAATTATCCGTTCCTTGGTGCCAGTTTCTTTTTAAAAAGCAATTTTTAAGATACTTCCCTGAATTTTCCATAATTTTTGAATGATTAAGAATATCTCTTCTCATGACCTAAGCGCCGAGAAGTAGCTACGAAGAAAGTACGAACATTTGCTTGGTCTCTGCAGAGCGAGTGCACCAGTAGTGTGCTCATACAATGTTAATTCCAACAAACAAGGAGCATAAAAGAAAATTCTGCATTCTACATCCTAGTTTCTTCATTGTGTTTTATTTTAATGTTATGATTTATGTGAATTTTAAACTGTTTTTGCTCTTGAAAAGGTTAAACTTTAAGTGTTTTAATTGAATTATTAATGAATGTGGCATTGTTTTTATCAGCTGTTGATTTGGTCCGTTCTCTCCCCACCGTCCCATGTTCGGCCTTACACCCTTTAGGGTAGGCCTGGTCGGTGTCGGTCACTATCTATCCTAGTTTCTTCCCAGTGTTTAGTTTTTTTATAATCCCATATTACTTTCTCGTATACGAAGTATGCAAAGAGAGATAAAGGAGTATATAAAGTGTTTTAGACGTTCTTGAGTCCGAAAAAATCATTTTTGGAATTATGCCTGTCTGTCTTTGAACACGGTATTTCAAAAATACAAAGAGACAGGCATAATTTAATATGCGGTATTTACACCAAAACTGTAGATCCTATCAAATATTAGACGAAATCCGTCACAGAGAGTCAGTTTGTCTGCCCGTCAGTGTGGATGTGAGCGTAATAACTCAAAAACGAAAAAGTTAATTAGGTGAAACATGTTTTATGGTCTTACGAATAGAATTTTATATCTGCATCAGAAGTTAGATAAGATTCGTCAGAAGGTGAATTACCTGCTTGTCAGTTTGTCTGCCTGTTAGTGTGGATGTGAAAACAATAACTCACAAAAGAAAAAGTTAAATAGATAAAATTTTTTATATGATCTTACGAATAGAATTTTATTTCTGCATCAAAAGTTAGATCAGATTCGTCAAAAAGTGAACTATTAGTCAGTTTGTCTGTCAGTCAGTGTGGATGTGAAAACAATAACTCATAAAAGAAAAGGTTAAATAGGGAAACTTTTTATATGGTCTTACGAATAGAATTTTATTTCTGCATCAAAAGTTAGATCAGATTCGTCAAAAAGTGAACTATTAGTCAGTTTGTCTGTCAGTCAGTGTTGATGTGAAAACAATAACTCACAAAAGAAAAGGTTACATAGGGAAACTTTTTATATGGTCTGACAAATAGAATTTTATATCTGCATCAAAAAATAGATCAAATTCGTCAAAAGGTGAATTATCTGCTTGTCAGTTTGTCTGTCCGTCAGTGTGGATGTGAACACAATAACTCAAAAACGAAAAAGTTAGGTAGGTGAAATTTGTTATATGGTTTTATGAATAGAATTTTATATCTG
>BGPR01026760.1:8459-21283 GCA_013235015.1 Araneus ventricosus | reverse complement strand
TTTATGTGTTTTTATATCTCATGATGTAATTTTTTTGCTTTTTCTCTTCAATAAAGTTTCATACATATTTATCCAACCGACAGGGATCCATGCTGTGGTGTCATGTTCGTCTTTATGTGTATGTGCCGTTCGTCTTATGCCGATAATAAAGGTGGAGGTGGATGGTGTACAATGCGCGCAGGTGCAATATTGGCCCAAATTGCATCATTCGATACATTTAGGAGTGTAGTGAGTTAGACTGAAGTGTCGTTTTCTACAAGACGCAATTGATCTCCCGAGAAGCAAAGAAACATAGTGTGTCTAATCGCAGAATATGCAAAGTTTGGGGTACATGCAGTTATCAGATTTTTGCAAGCCGGAGGAGTAACTCAGAGCGAAGTTGATCGCAGATAGCAGGGTGTTTATGGGCCAAGTGTTTTAAGGCGGTAAAAAGTCAACGTTTGGTGCCAACAATTTAAAAATGGACTAACGGATCTGAAGGATGATCAGGAGAGGATAAAAGGCAGACCAAGGGCTTCACACACGGTTGACATCTGGTCAAAAGTCGAGGATTTTATTAAGGAAGTCTTGCAACATCCACCCTACAGTCCATATTTAGCCCCCTCGGATTTTCATTTATTCGGACCTTTAAAGAAATTTTTGGCGGGAAAACGCTTTGCGAATCACTAGGATTTGCAAAACACCGTCCTAGAAGGCTTCAAGCAGCTTGACAAACAGTAGTAACATGATGGGATCTTCAAACTAGTGTCACGCTGGGATAAATATCTTAACGTTTAAGGAAAGTCGCTAGAAAAGTGAACAAAAAAGTATGTAGTTTTTGAGAAATGTATTAAATATTTTCTGGAATTATAATTCATAGTGTAATTTTTCCTTGTACCGTTATTATCGGACCGCCCTCTTAGTACCAGCTCTCCAAGTCTGTTGCTGGATTTCATATACGCACTGTATATGCTATATAATTTCCTAGTAAGCTTATTTAGATGCAAACACATTGCTTTCAGTCTCTTACTGGGATTTTATGTTGAGCAGAGTTTTTGACCATCCTTCATCTGATTCAATTTTATCCTTCGTCTGATAATTACTCCTACAGCAGTTTCAATAGATGGCAGAAAGATACAACTCTATTGATTTAACACAAAGAGTTGCTTCTTATTGTGTTTATTGTTTGAGATATCCAATATCTGAGCATGGGTTTGTTGTTCTAAACAGTTTTCGTTAAAGTGTCCGTTGTCTGCGTTTCCCCAGCCTGAAATGACTTTAACCGATCATCCGCTCTATATGGTCAAAAAATCCAGGCAATTCTGATCTTCTTTCTCAATACGGATAAACAGACATACACATACATAAACCGATACGCGCACGTTGTGTTTATTCTGTTACTATATATTTAAGATAAAGATGAAAATGAGTATGTAATAATTAACGAAAAAAATTCTTTTAAAGATTTGTAGACGTCCGTCTGGAAGCTTAAGTAGTAATTACTTGTACAGGAAACACTAACAATTAAATTATCCGGATCGTGAACTATCTAGTAAAAATGCAATACTCTTCAAATCAAAGTGCTTAAATACACTTTGATTTGAAGAGGGTCGATATAACATATAAAGGGTATATAGACGAGCGTCTATAAGTTTATGGTAAAAATAAACCAATAGAACAATCATCATCGATTCCAGTAAAATCTTCCGATGTGCCCATTTGTACCCTAGGATACCACATATTTTATTTTTATAAGCAATAAAATCAGTCATTTATTACTATGACAAATAGTACTTTTCGGAGTGAGCATTTTGCCGCACTAAACTGATGGACTTTTATGCTCCTACTCTTTAAATTTATGTGTGCTCGTGTGTAAGTTAATGAACTGAAAGGATATTAAATACTAGGCATGGTACAAAGGGTTTAAAACCGGTGATTATTGCATATTTGAAAAAAGCAAATACATTCAAAATGCTGTTGATTCATCATCGTTTATCGTTCTGAAGTTAAATGCCTTTTGTTAAATTTCTCTAAAATTTCAAAGTACCGATTGCATGATGGACAAAATAATTCACTGGAATGGCACAAAAATTTTCCAAAGTCATCAAAGTTCAAAGGATTCAACTAACGTGAAGAAGGTAATTGCGAATGTCATTTAAAATCTAATTGCATGATATCTAGTTTTTCCCTCCTGTAAAATCTGTAATGAATTGCAAACTTCACGTGCTTCGTATAAATTGACTCTATTGCCAACAAGCAAATCATCTCCAGCTCTACTGTTCAACTTCAATAGTGGTGTTTCTTTTTAAAGCATGTTTATGTTTACAATGTCACTAAATTTGCTCATGTTAATTTACTATTAATATTTTTTATAACTACATCGTGTAAATTGGCCTGATTTTTGTATACATAACTCCACGTCTAGCTCCACCTTGATGAAATCCACGAGACCGCTTACCCTAATGTAGAAGACATAGACCAGCAGGTCAGAGAACATGCTTTCACGAAATAACAACAGGCATTCCTAAAGCGACCATTTTTTTTGCCCTTCAAAACTGGACATTTTTTTAATTTTTAGGTAATATTATGTGAATTCTAGAAAACACACATTTCTTCAGTTTTTATTTATTAAGAGCCAGTTTTTTTAAGAATCAGGCAGGCTCGGATAGTTGACATTTTTGATTTTGTTAAAAGTTTCAGGATGTGTTCTTCATGTAAAATTATTAGACACGTTTTTTTTATTTTTGAAAAACAAAAAAAAATTCCTATAGTTTTAGGGGTCCAAAATTGAAGATCGTCCATTATTTTAAGAAAAACATACCATTTTACATAAGGCAATACTTTTTGTGCCAAGAGTGAACCATGGCATTGGTAATTATTTTATGTTCTTCTACTTCCGCACTGACTGTTAGGGCATAAAGACTTATGGTTGACCTTTGGAACCAAGACCAAAGGTCATTCAAAGTTCGACGAAAAAAGGCTTTTTTCTGAAACTTTGACCGTCAAAATCTTCTTTTGCCAACAGTGAGCCACAAAGGTATATATTTCAGAGAATAGATACTAATGAGAAATACCGAAAAAGAGCAAGACATATGTTGTTGACTTTTGGAGTACAGAAATATTTGACCTTGAAATTGCGAAAAACACAAAATTGCATGATTTTAGAGGTCATTCATTGCTTGTGCCAAGTGTGACCAGGTATGAAATTAGCAGGAGAAGAAGCCTTAAGTAAGAACAAAATCAATTCACAGGTCTATGGTAACTTTTTCAATTTGTATATAATGAGGCTCTATACTTTGTGCTGAACATATGCTTTCTGGCACTTGTTAAAAAATGTCGATTGCTTTTATTTCAATATTTAATACTATTGTAAGTAAAAATATCGCATCAAAATTTCTTTAACTAACTGAATTGCTCTCTGACCATAATATACAGTTAGAACAAATTGAAAACTGAGTTCTGCATATACTCATCGAATGCCAAGAAGTCCTTATTTCCATATTCCGAAACGATTCTTTTTGTAGCATTTAGAAGCAATAATTATTTGATCGATGTGCATAGTAAATGGGTTATTTCCATATAGTTGTACAGATCCATAGAAAATGAATTTAATGTTCACCTTTTCTTTTTGGTCACTTTCTGGCCAGCGGAAATTACCCGCGCGCTTTTTTTCTAGGAACTTCATAAGTATGTCTTCACCTTCAATCGTTTCTTTTTTTATTAATATAAAACAAGTCCTGTTCATAAGACACAGCAAAATGGAAATGCTCCTGAACTGCTCTTTGTATGTTTTGAAGTTTCATTTTGATGTCTTGAATGGAATCACTTCGGCTTAATTGTTGAGTTATTTTGTGTGATTCATAGCTTTCTAAAGAATGGACCTTATGTATGTGACGTCACATCCTCCGACACGTGACCTGCTGGAGTCAGTCATTGGTCAGTCTTAAACAGCTGACTCAGAACTGCTTTTATTTCTGAGTCGCTTATAGGCCGATTGTTTTGTTTATTCCTCCACAGCTGTTTTTCTATACTCTCGAACCCAAAGGATGCATAAGGTCCATTGTCTGTAGAGATACTATCGTTTTCTTCATCATATATACTTTTTTATTCTTTTTGGTGTGGTTGGACAAATATTTAAACTTCTCTTCTTCCCTTTGTCATCCTTTTCTTGTTTATATCCAACTAACTGGAGTTGCACATCATGGATCGGCTCAGGGGTTGTAAGCAAGTTCTGCACTTCTTGTTGTTCTAGTTCCTGTAAAGAAGGGAAAGTAATGTACATATAACTCATATCTGATATAAAATTATAAATTAATGCATACTGCCATACAGAATTTATGATGGGAAAGTAATATACTATAAATAATAATAATATAGATATGAACTTAAAAGTTTCCTTACTTGTTCAGTGAAGTTATTTAAAACTTCATTAATGACATCAACATGTTCCATACCTGGACTTGATGGTTTTAATGTACCATCTTTATGCAGAGCTGATATCCTGCTGAAGAGGCTTCTGATTTGTGAAGAAGTCTAGTATTTAAAAGATTGAAATCATTTTCTCCCAGTAGGATCTATCTGTTGTCTCATTTCTTTCACTGTATTTTCTGGTGAAGATTTTACACCAGATTTTTCTCCTTTCATAAAGATGTTATAAATATATAATTCTTGTTTGTAAGAAAAACGTTATTTTTCTATTTGGAAGTGTCCAGCCTCTTCTAAACACATTCAGAATTATTGTAATATTATTTGCGAGGTTCTTAGGCTCATTTGCTGCAATGGGAGATCTATCAATGGATGCTTTAAGTTTTTTTAGTATAACTAAAGCGTACTTTTGTCCAAGGTGCTGCTGATCTTGGTAAAGTTATGATTCCCAACAGTTGAATGCTTTTCTAGGGAAGCAACATCATCAACAAACAAGTAAACAGAATTGATAATGCTTTGTTGCAACATAAATATTTTAGCTGTTAAATAATTTACTTTAGACAAGCCCATTCCTTCAGTTACACAGATAGCATTGTATAATATAAAGGAGGAGTTTAGAAGGAGGTATTGTCATACAATGAGTATTTGCAGTACTCAATTTTCAATTTGTTCTAATTGTATATTATGTTCAGAGAGCAATTCAGTTAGTTAAATAAATTTTAATGTAATATTTTTACATAAAATAGTAATAAATATTGAAATAAAAGCAATCGATGTTTTTTAACAAGTGCCAGAAAACACATGTTCAGCACAAAGTATAGAGCCGCATTATATAAAACTTGAATAAGTTACCATAGATCTGTGAATTGATTTTGTTTCTCCTACACTTAAGGCTTCTTTTCCAGCTAATTTCATACCTGGTCACTCTTCGCACAAGCAGTGAAGGGCCTCTAAAATCATGCAATTTTGTGTTTTTCGCAATTTCAAGGTCAAATATTTCTGTACCCCTAAACTCAACCACACATATCTTGCCCTTTTTCGGTATTTCTCATTAGTATGTATTCTCTGAAATATATATACCTTTGTGGTTCACTGTTGGCACAAGAAGATTTTGACGGTCAAAGTTTCAGAAAAAAACCTTTTTTTGTAGAATTTTGAGTGACCTTTGGCCTTTGTTCCAAGAGTCAACCACAAGTCTTTATGTCCTAACAGTCAGTGTGGAAGTAGTAGAACACAAAATAATTGCCAATGCCATGGTTCACTCTTGGGACAAAAAGTATTTCCTTATGAAAATTGGTATGATTTTCTTAAAATAATGAACGACCTTGAATTTTGCCCCCCCCCAAAAAAACTATAGGATTTTTTTTTGCAAAAATAAAACAAACACGTGTCTAATAGTTTTACATGAAGAACATATCCTGAAAATTTTAACAAAATCAAAAATGTCAGCTATCCAAGACTGCCCGATTTGCCTGACTTTTAAAAAAACTGGCTCTTAATCAAAAGAACAGGAATAAACTCGTGAAAATAAATAATTCATGCGGTCTTGCCTTTTTCTGAAGAACACAGTTTTGCTTCAGTATATTTGGTGTTGATTTAAAAAAAAGAATGAAATTCTTGGCAGAATTTCTTAAAATTGACTTTGGTAATTAACGTTGCTTTATAAATGCGACTTGTAATTGTGTTTTCTAGCTCGTACCCAACTTATTCGTAAGGAAAAAGAACCTTCCTACGGGTACATTAGTGCCGTGCAGACATAGAATATATTCAATATTTATAAGCTCGTATGATTTAAATTATTGGCGCGAAAGTGTTTGACCAGTTCCACCCAACGACTTTCGGTTTAAATATTCCCTGTATCGATCACTTCATACAGTGTAATGAAGTTTGACCTAAGAGCGAGATAGGAGGCTACTAACCAACTAACATATGTCTGATACGTATAGTGCATGGTCCATCGACGCCTGGCTAGACATTACGTCAGATGTGTTGATTTTTGGCACCTTCTTGTTTGAAATTTTTATCGTGAGTCGCTGTATTTCTGAAAACGGGACATTTGAGCGTCCCGAAGCTGTGCTTGGGTCAATGGGACAGGCTACCGAAAAACGGGACTGTCCCGTTCAAAACGGGGCATATGGTCACATTAGGCAGTCCAGAATGTGTGCTTGGGAATCCCAATCAGATTGATATTGTAGTGTCATATAAAAATGCAGCCGAGAAAATAGGCAATATTTCTTTTAATTTAGTTTATTAATGACACACAGGACTAGCACGACATAAATAGACAAACACACAAAAACATTTAACATAAAAGATAAGAAATTATACAATACAATAACTTATTATCTCGAGTCATGGCCACACGAAAATTCCATCACACACTTCATTCTCAAAATACCATCCAGAGTCACTACCGTCTGACTGCCACCTGACTGTTTACAGAATAGTCTTGTGCCGCGCCATCTACTGCAGGCAACAGCAACTATATTGTCAGTTCCTTACAATATGTAAGCCACAATTCATCTTAAATCTTCACTGATGTGCTATTAAAAAAGCAAAAGAAAACTGTTTGAACTGGTCTGACATATTTAAGAACAAGAGATCTACCAGGTAAACCGCCACTCTACCGAAAGTGTTCCGAGGGAACGATCCTTGTCTGGTTGTCAAAATTTTACAGTTTTTCAGTCTTATTCATCGATATTTCGTTGTTTTCAAATCAAATCTGTAGCAAATCTACGAAGACACCATAAACAGTTCCTTAAAACATTTAAAACATTATTCATCATTAAAATTATCGACAATATTTTGCTACAACGTAGAAACCTTCGAAATGTCCAGCTTTTTTTTTTAAAAAAAAGCACATTTTCATTTTTATTAAGTTGCCTTTTACTGTAGTCAAGTCAAAAGTTTCCTTGAAATAAAGATGAAAATCATTAAAAATATTAACAGAATTGTGCTACTACATAGCAACGCCTGTTTCGATGATGTTTGTTTCTTCCTGTTTTATTTGTTTCAAATCTAAACAATTCATCAGACTCAAATATCAGCATCGACGTTTCTTGTTAATAGCTGAAATGTACACCGCTCAAACAGCACACAGAAAACTGAGGTCGACATATTTATTTGGAGCTTTCATTATACATTCTGTGTTGCTGATGTCCATAATGAGTCTAGTATGATCGATAACTAGCCTTTTTTTTTCAAACTATCTCGGCACGCCTTCGCTGAAATGATGAACATCACGCAACGATTCGAATGGTAATCTCATTTTGTCACGACCTTTACTTCTTGGGAACTTATCAAAAAGTTCATGTAAAATTCCCGCGTATTCATCGCTGGAAGTAAGATTAATGCTCAAAGAAGTAAATTGTTATTCACGTAACTACTAAGCAGTTCAAGTGGTTACCGAAATTTTACAACTCTTTACCTCCTTTTATTGTCTACAGTTCCATATACATTACTCATCTTAGTGGGTGCCTCATAGATGTCACATTAACATTGCGGCAATTCCATATTTGCCATAAGTCCCAGTGACAACATCTGCAAGATGTTCAGGAAGATCATTTACAAATCTTAAGGGGAGGTCAAATCATTTTCGCAATAAAATATGGTGTTGGAAATGCAAATTGGATTCGCTACAGGGGGCTATTTGTCAGTCAAATAAGTAAAGAAAAGGATGCACCACATAAAATATACGACAGGTATTGAATAGGATAAGAATTTACAATAACACAGCAACCCAGATACATGAATAACAACATTACAAGTCGTATGCGGCATGAAAGATGCGATAATTGCAAGGAGGACGAAGTACTGACAACAAACTTTAGAATCTATATTAGAATTGTCCAGAGGTGGAAGTAACTGTCACGTGGTTTGGTTTGGCTACGTGCCAAAGAGATTCAGACTCAGACGGTCTGTCTACGTCTATAAATTAGCATACACTGTTTTGAATTAATTTAGACAGGTTTTATAAGCTGAAAGGTTTACGGCATGAAAGATCAGTGCCAGAGAATTTATTTTTTTATCTGATTTTTCTTAGTTTCCTCTTTTGTCTTTTCAAGTTCTTTTCCAAGAAATCTAATTCTTTCCAGAAGTAATACATTTTCTTTTTGGGTTTCAAAGCAGGATGAACAAATTTTTTCAGTTGTAGGTGTAGTAAATGGCTCCATAGCTGGCGTTTCACGCGCTTTTTTAGGACTCGGACATTTTAATCTGATTTTTGCTTTCTGTAAAATACTTCTTTTCCTTTTCCTCTCACTTCTACTTGAAACATCTTCCCCATTATCTTGCAGTGCCAAGTTAACGCTCGGAACTGCATCAGGTTTTAAAATTCCCTTTTGATTTAAACCAAATATACGATTCTTCATGTCATCCATGTAACCACTTGGTCTGAAGTGATCACTGCATATCCTAGCGTGTTTTACATTTATATGATCTTTACCCTTCTAGATCCATATTTTATTCAGATTCGGACATACTGGAAACACATGGTATATTACACCTTTGTCTTTCGTTTTCCTGTAATAATTTGAACACGCAGCGACAGCACAAATAGAAGTACTTTCAAGAGATGCAAGATTTTCGTAATATTTCACCAAAATAACAAATAACACTGGACAACACAGGAACAAATAGCTAAGAATGAAAGGATCTCCAGTGGACGCACTCGGACCCCACAAGATTTCTGTCAGCCTAGTGACGTCAAAACTGGTTTCCTCCCCTCTTGCAGGCAATTCGGAAACTTCAAAGGTATGAGCCAGCCCTTATACTCCTCTGGCCCTGTGAAAGATACGATATTGGCAAGGAGTACAAATTACCTACAAAAACCTTTGGAATACTTACAATAAGTAATTGGGTTGTTGTGCTATTGCAAATTTTTATTCCATTCAATCTGTGCTGTACATTTCATCTGGTGTGCCTTGTTTTTCAACTTAATTCACTGACAAAGAGCTACATGTAGCGAAATCCCTTTGCATTTCCGATCCCATGCTGTATTGCGAAAGTGACTTGTTTTTGTATTCATAATGACGAAACGAGATCAATCCAAAGCGGATATACTTGTTTCTCTATGCTTGACCTCATCTTGAAGTTTAAAACAACCTTTCTGAACATCCTGTATACAAATATGAGATATACTAGAAGATTTGTTCCCGTCTATGACGGGCTTTTAGCCTGAAAACCATATCTCAGAACTGATTGCAACATATTTAGTCACGAAAGATGTAATGCAAAATCCCATACACATTGGCAGGGTGCTTAAGAAATAAATGAAAAAAAAATGAAAACCAGGATTAATGAATCACTTGGCATTAATTTTCGTTTCGTTAAAAACTTTACTTTTAACGATTACTTTCGTTTCATCCGAATAAAAAAAATGCAAAATCCACTAACAGAAAAAAAAATGCATTACCAAATCTCTACTAATAACAAAAGAGAACGAGTATGTTGGCGCTCTACAGGGCAGACCGTTGGATCTAGACCTGCGACATTTGGCACAAACAAATTTTGGAGGATGGGAATGTGGATCTCGGAGCTCTTTTTCGAAGTTTTAATTAGAATTTTGATGAATTAAAAAATTAAGCAACATTTTGACGCTTTTCCCAATAACTTCTTAAAATATTACAGCTCAACTATGATTTTTACGCCATCTGAAAGTACAAAAATTACCTTTTTAATGATATCAAACAAGTTGCTTTATAATCTTTCTCTAATTTTAATAAATTTTTAAATGTATTTATTGGCATATTTTATAACAATACTTTTCACTGTTGAAACGCAATTCAGTCCGTTTTCATTGTTTGAACAAATATTTAATTGCGTGTTTTTCTTTTATTGTTGAAAGCTGAGGTAATATTCTTATGCAATCAACCTATTTGCTCTTTCAGGGGAGGAGTTATTTTAAGCTCCGGCCAGCGTTACAGAAATTTCTGGACAATTCCATTGTACATTAAATATGTTGGCTTCTCGATTGACAATCACAATACTTCTTCTAAGACTAAACAAACATTTATTAGAATATTAAAACTATTACACTTGGTATCTGCGTACATCGTAACATCGTTCAACCGTACTCGTCTCTCATTTTAAATCAAATTTAAAGTAAGTCAACATCAGACCGTTGCCACTTATCTGTTATCATACACTGTTATAACATTAAATAAGTTGAACTCATGCTTTTGTTAGGCATAAATATTAAGCATGCTTACATATACAAGCATATAATATAAAAATATACAATCACAAGATTCCCTCAATTCATGACAGAAACAAAATTATTGTTTAATAAACGATAGTGCCTGATTTTTACAGGAAAATCGATGTTTTATTCCCTAGAATTCCATATAGTATTAATCATTTCAGTTATTTGATACCAATGTCACATTTGTTACAGCGTAGAATGAAAATATTCGAGCAAGATTTCAGGAATTAAAGTTATATATTAGTTAGCAGAGTGGTATATTAACAATTCATTACACACTACGTGGTTATTAAAGATTAATGTACAGAGAAGTACATTTTATACATGTAAGTAACAGACAGTTAAATTGCCTGTCGATATTCAGCTTACATTTTTTTTTCTTTTATTGCACGATTTGGAATACATTGTTCATCTCACATGTGCCCCATAGATATTACATTTCGAGCACTGTGATAATTCCAAATTTGTCATAATTTCGAATGTCGCCAAAAATATCGCATACTATATATTACACAGTTTACCCATTATCTGCCATGGAAGCTTTTTTATTTTCATTCTCTCCTAAACCGTTCAGTTTTAAACACGTTTTAAGTTTTTTTATTCTTGCATCTGAATTTTGAGCTTACTGCTGTAAAAGCTACAAATCGAATAAAAATCATTTTTTTCTATTTAAAAAGATAATTAATTAAAATTTAATTAATCAGTTTAATTAAAAAATTCAGAAATAGCTTTTTCTTTCATATATCATCCATGTTAGCATATTAATGCAATTTTTTTTGGAAAAGTGAAATAATAGAGTTTTGGCGAATAATGGGATAAAGATTAAACCCAAATTGATGTACAGTGAAGGACACTGTCTGATCTTTGCAGAAAAATCTGCATTTTGCTTTCTACATTTCCTTATAGAATTGTTCAATTCAGTGATATCATATCACTGTCGTATTTGCTACATCGCATAATCCAAATATTCGAGTACTGTTCTCTGAATTCATTGCATCAAAATATTCGAGTACTGTTCTAGAAATTTATTGTATCAAAATATTCGAGTACTGTTATTGGAATTTATTGCATCAAAGTATTCGAGTACTGTTCTTGGAATTTATTGAATCAAAACATTCGAGTACTGTTCTAGGCATTTATTGAATCAAAATATTCGAGCACTGTTCTCGAAATTCATTGCATCAAAATATTCTAGTCAAATATTCAGTACTGTTCTTGCAATTATTGAATCAAAGATATTCGCACTGTTCTGGAATTCTATTGCACTGCAATATTCGAGTACTGTTATCAAATTTATTGCATCAAAATATTCGAGTACTTGTTCTTGAATTACGATAATATTCGCAACCCAATTACATCAAATATTCGAGTACCGTTCTGCAATTCTATTGAATCAAAATATCAGAATAACGTTCTTGGAATTATTGAATCAAGAGCTATAAATATGCCAAATCAATCGCAGGTAAGCTTGGCAACCTGTGGAATATGTGTAAAACGAATTCAAAGCCTCAAAGAGCTATTCAAATAAAAATCCAGTATTTGATATGGATAATAATATTTATCTTCTGTATAAAATTTTTAAACAAAAGGTGCTGTTAGGGAAAAGCTACTGTTGGAAATGGATGCAGCTCATGGTTTGCGCACGTGTTCTCTGAGCTCAGATGTCAGAAACCACGGTGTGCTGTAAAAGGATATTAATTTTTTTGTTCCAGATTACAAGTGAGTTGAAGTTTGATGTTACTCGATCGGCTAACCGCCGAATTCATCATATTCATGGAATTTTCAGTCTAATTTTGGTGTTGATTAGTTATTGCCTATATTGCAGCTGGATTCACGAAATTTACCCGAATTCTTGTAATACATTAATTACGGAATGTTTCTTCTGTAATTATTAATCATGAAGTGTTTATCTTGGAATAACTTTGATTAATAAGTAGAAATTTAATCCTTATCGTTAAGTTTTGCTGTCAATAAACCTTTAAAAGACAACTTGATTCGAATTATTCATGGCACCTGGACTCGATTAGTTAATTTGATAGATCTCTAGTTCTAGGAAGCAAAACCATAAATTTGCTTAAATTCATAAAATTTACAGCTACTGTTACAGAAAATACATATTCGATTCCTCATTATAAATACGATGAGGATGAACACAAATTGGACTAGGATGTTTTAGTATTTCAAATTGACAATACGTAACTGAAACGAAGTACAATGT